>LPNX010116341.1:0-78489 GCA_001517045.1 Pseudotsuga menziesii
AGTCATAAGCACCCTTACTCCGCCAAAACATCTCGTGAAACCCTAGCTTACCATCAAGCTATTTTCACCTTTGAGACCCTTTTTGGCCTATTTTTCCACCATCGGAGAAGGAGGAGGAGCAGCTCGGAGCTCGGAGCCACCGACATCGGACCAGCGCAACGGACTCCACCAACCTCCACATTGGAGGTAATACTAATAAAAACACCATTACACATTTCATCATTGTCTTTTACTTCCTGTCATTTACTTTTTCTGCTTTAGCTTAGTTTTTACTTTTCAGTTTATTTTTGTTTCATTGAACTGCTACTAAGGATTCCAGATTCCTTAGTAAGTGCTCATCAGCACAAGCTAGGGTGAAAACCCTAGCTACAATAATGTTACTCCAGTGCCATGTTTCCATTGTTTTCACAATATCTAGATATCGAGCTATCCTTCTCAATCAGTAAAATAGCATGATCATACTTCTAGGAAAGGATTTGAAACAACAACCTTTCAATGTCTTTCAACCAAGCATAATTGGCAATCAATTCCTTTAAATACTCTCATTTTATATTACCAATGCTTGAGCTGGAGAACTGCCCTTTAATCCTTTTCGATGCTTTGAATCTCATATAGAAAAGGCAAGCAATCAACTGTAGGAAATTAATATCCATCGAATGCAGTATTCTCCATCACCTTCGAAGCATAGGTCCAAGCCAATGTTATGGTTGGAAGTGTTGAAGAGAGAAAAACACTAGTTTAAAAAACCATCAAAATAGACAAATTTTTGTCCATGAAACCACCAAGATTGGGTGTCCTTAGTGGTACTAGTATGTCATGAATCTAATGGAACTAATGGTTTTCCCATCGGGGCCTCATTTTTCAAGTTATGGCGAGTTTCATCTTGCTTCTCAAGGCCATTTAGGGACACGAGGAAAATTTCAACTAGAGTTATAAAAAAAAATTGAGCAATGGAATCGATTTCCATTTCCTCATGTAAGTGTGTTTGGGCAAGGGAGAGATGACTATGGTTCCCATGCACTCACTTGACACATTTTTCAAAATATTTCCCTATTATGCAAAAATTACACTACACGTCACCAAGCAAAACCCTAGTTTAGAAAACCGTCAAAATATACAGCATTCATTCCATCAAGCCACTAGAAAGGGGTGTTACTAGTGGTACTCGCATGTCACGAAACCGACAGAACTGACTGTTTGTCCATTGGAGCGTCACTTTTTTAGTTATGGTAAGTTCCTTCTCACTTCCCAAAGTAATTCGAGGACACCACACAAAATTTCAACCGAGAGCATTAAAAGTAACATGATAAACGAAATTGATTTTTGTTACCTCTTGGAGGTGTGTTTGTGAAATGGAGAGATTCCTAATATGCCCATGCACTCGTTGGACACAATTTTCAACATCATATCCTATCTTGCAGAAATTGCACTACATGTCAATGAGCAAAACCGTACTATAGAAAATTGTCAAAATAAACAATGTTCGATCCATGAAGACACTGGGAAAGGGTGTCCCAAGTGGTACTCAGCTGTCACAGATCCAATGGAATTGGTGATTTATCTATCAGATCTTTGGTTTTCGATTTATGGTGCATTTTATCTTGCTTCTCAAGGCCATTCAGGGACACCAGGAAAATTTCAACCGGGGCATAAAAACCAAACCAAGCAACGGAATTGAGTTTTGTTACCTCTAGCATGTGTGTTTGGGAAAGGAAAAGATGACTATGATTCACATGCACTCACTCAACTCATTTTTAAAATCTTATCCTATTGTGCAAAAATTATACTGCATGTCACAGAGAAAAACCCTAGTTTAGAAAAATTTCAAAATATACAATGTTCGATCCATGAAGCCACCAAACAGGGGTGTCTCTAGTGGTAATCAGATGTCACAAATCCAAAAAAAACTAATTTTTTATCCATCAAAGCCTCAATTTTCAATTTATAGTGAGTTTCATCTTGCTTACCAATGCAATTCGGGGAAACCAATCAAAGTTCATCTAGGAGCATAAAAACCAAACCAAGCAACTAAATTGAGTTTCGTTGCCTCCTGCAAGTGTGTTTGGGTAAGGGTGAGATGATTGCAATTCCCACATACTCATTGGGCATATTTTTTAAAATATTAGTCTATCATACATAAATTGCACTACACATCACTTGCAAACCCCTAGTTTAGAAAACCAACTAAATAGACAACTTTCGGTCCATGAAGCCATCAGACAGGGGTGTCCTTAGTGGTACTCGGATGTTTTGAATCTAATGAAACTAACAATTTTTCCATTGGAACTATGTTTTTTGAGTTATAGCGAGTTTATTCTCGCTTATCAAGGTCATTAAGGGACACCAAACAAATTTAAATCGGGGGCATAAAAATCAAACCAAACAATGGAATTGAGTTTTGTTGCTTGTTGCAAGTGTTTTTTCGCAAGGAAGAGATAACTATGATTCCCATGCACTCACTTGGCATGTATTTCAAAATCGTATCCTATCATGCAGAAATTGCACTGCACGTTAGTCACGCAAAATCTTAAAAACCCGTCAAAATAGACAACTTTCGATCTATGAAGCCACCGAGCAGGGGTGTACCTAGCAGTATTCAGATGTCACAAATCCAACTTAACTAACATTTATTCCATTTGAGCTTTGGTTTTTTATTTATGGTGAGTTTTAACTTGCTTCCGATGGCCATTCACAATTACCGGGTGAATTCAAAGCAACGAAATTGAGTTTTGTTACCTCTTGCGAGTACTTGGATAACACGAATCCAACAAAGCTTTGTGATTGTTATACCAATGATATGATTATTATGTTAAAAAGTATATCTTTGATAATATTCGTTTAGTCATGTTTATGAGCGGATATTATCAAACATGTTATATTAAATTTACTTTTAGATTGTAATCTAAACAATTCATGAACTTGATTGAGAGATGAAAACCATGGTTAATATGCTATTGAAGGTCTAGATTGAATAACATGTTATGTATATGGATTTAATGATATAACAACTTTAGGCAAAAAAATGGTTCGAAGCGAATAATATGTGTGATATCATATTTTTATTCACTTTATATTTAATCACTGAGATGTCTATTTTTTCCTTGCCTCTATGTCTTTTTCTATTGTGATATCAAAATTTATGGTGTACATGTGTGTGTATGCATGTGTGTTTGCATGGTTGTGGATACACTTGATATGTGCAGTTACTATCTATTGATAAGATGATGTTTACAATTGGAAAACTCATGAAAATGCATAAATTATCACACTAATATTTGCAATATAACATAGAATATGCATTATGTAATGAAATTAATACTAATGCTTTAAATTGATTATTTCTTGGTATTTGCGTGAAAATGGTAAAGATGACTACTTAGATGATGATTGTGATTGTGTTGTTATTGATGTACCAAATAAAGATATTGTTGATAATGATGCAAATGGAATAGATAAAAATGATGGTGGATATGATTTTGAGATAGATGAGGATGATGAGGATGATGAGGATGAGGATGAGGATGAGGATGATGGTAGTTGTTAATTCTACTACTAAGATCGTGGATTTTTTTGCTTTATCCATGCTACTAGACACATTTTTATTTTTGTGATGATCCAACTTCATCTAACATTTTGGTTCATTTTGATTTGTATGGTGGATTCATGTTGACGTATAAACTTTGATTATTGTTGATCTTTTTTAGTTTTCTAGTTATGTATATAAAAAAAAGGATTTCTTGCGATATTGGTATTTTCACTATCTATAATAGGTTATTGATGGGATGATGTTTAATAATTTCACTTATTTATATGAAAGATAATGTTGATGTTATCGATATCGTTATTATATTATATATNATTTCGATAATGGTGTTGATAATTAATTTGAATGTTTGATTATGTTATTTCAAAACTATGAAGTAAATGATATATGAGACCTATGGAAATTAATGACTAATTATAATATTTTGATATAATAAATATATTAGCACACAATTGGATATGGTTGTAGGTGTTAAATAGCAAGTCTAATGTGGTGATAATAAGGAAGAAAAAACATGAGTTAAAACGGAAGCCCAATATGTCCCAGATCTAAAAGCAACATTGGATGCAAAAATTGGCACTAAGTTGGAAGTCAATTTTGATGCTATTTTTGATGCCAAAGTAGAAGCTAAACTAGTGGCCAACAAAGAAGCAAAATTGGATGAGAGATGAGGTGCTCATGAGGAAGCAAAATAAGAAGAACGCCAGGGAGCTAAACATGAAGCAAAATGTGGCACTAGTGTGGGAGAAAAAATGGACGATAAATTGGGCACTAAAGTAGTAGAAAAACATGGTGCTAATGTGGGAATAAATAGAGATGCCAAACTAGGCATTAAAAAGGATGCAACATTTGGCAGTAATGATGAATCCAAACATGGCTGAAATGGTAGAAACATAAGACATTACTTTGGATGCAAAACATGGTGCTACATAGGAATAAAAATATGGTGCAACAATAGAAGAAATATTTTGCACCATTTGGTAGCAAAACACGATGCAAAAAAGGAAGCAAAAATTGCTGCAGATTTGGAAGCGAAAATTGGCTCATACTTGGAAGTAAAACGTGGTACAAAATCGGATGCTAAAGTGGTAGCACATATGGATGAAATATTGGATGCTAATTTGGATGCAAATATGGCATGAACATAGATGCTAACATTGAGCTATTAAGGATGCAAATATGGTGCTAACAGGGATGTCATTTAGGAAGCAAAAGCATGCGCTCTCGAAGAAGAAAAATAGGGCGTTATTTAGGAATCAAACCTTGATGTTGTTTAGGAAAAAAAGTTGGGCGTTATTTTGGAAGCAAAAAAATAGAATCTATTTTGGACGTCATAAAGGATGCTATCTAGGAAGCAAAAAAAGACGTTTTTTGAGATGCTTTAAGTTTTTTCCATGACACATCACATTTGGTGTCTAGTTTGAACACTCAATGTAAAACAAAATTACACTAAAAAGGGACACTAAATGAGATGCTAATTCCAGGATTTGTTGTAGTGACAAGAGGCCATTTATTCACCAAATTATGAAATTCTCTTTCAAATACAAAGCTCAAGAGATTAGATTTATTCACCAATTTCATACACTCTCATTCAAATACAAAACATTTGGCTTGTATATAGTGAATGTGAGAAACATTTTATTCCAATTACAAAAAAAATACTTATATTAGAATTTCTTAATTTCACTTATATGATTATAGTTCAAGATGCCATTTCTTCACCAATTTGACAACTTAACTTCCAAATACATAGTTCAAAGGACTAGATTTATTCACCAACTGCATACACTCTCATTCAACCACATTGACTTTTCTTCACCAATTTACTTATATGAGAATTCACAATTTCACTTCTATGAGAATAATTTAAGACGCCATATCTTCACCAATTTAACAAGTTTGCATTCACATGAACAATATTTGTACTCTAAAACACATAAGAAGATATCAAATTGTTTCCCACTCACTGATTCTCCTTTGCAATAAAAACACAATGAAGATCAAGCTTGTTTTTCATAGTCATGCCCATCACTGTTTGCAAAATATCATGGTAATATGATTTCTATAGTATAATAGGAAAGAGGCTAGAAAAGATGGAAATAAATAAACCCAAAAAAGTGTGCACATGGTACTTTTCATAAGCACGCACATGGTCAAGGAAAAAACCCATGATTTTGATCCTAACGATTATGCCATTGAATGCCTCACCTTCCATCATGTCCATTAAGGGAATGTAGTAATGGAAAAAAACAATGCTCAAGAGAAAAATGCATGCTTTCATTACCTATTTAATTTGTTTACACTTGAGAGATAATGTGTGGTGCTTCAATGTAATAGTAATAGTCTGTCAATGCAATACTAAAGGAATGCTAATAACACCCTCATCCCCACTTAAAATCGAAGGATTCCCTTAGGAGTTCATGTGCGGAGTGGTTGGAGGCACTGTTGATGCCCCATATGCTTAGAAGCTTTATTTAGGGCCTAAATATTGGAACTTTTCCCTTGACCATGTCCATGGAATATAGACACATACTTAGTCATATAATAGTCCTAATGGGACTAATATCCCTATTCAAAAGCCAAAGATACCATGGAAAGGTTAAGAATTCTTGTTTAAAGGGTTGTTCTGGGACCCAGATGCCTAGATGATTCCTTGAGCGTCCAATGCCTCATTTTCCTCTATAGATCATTTGTAAGGCCTTGAGACCCATATCTAGTGCTATAAAATTCATAGATTCCCATATCCTCACTTGAATTCCAAAGATCCCCATAACAAATAATCTATGGTTTTTTTATGTGTCATTCATGGATATTGAGCCCTAGATTCTAGTTAATAAGCCTCATTACTAAGCTCCCTCCATCGACTTGTTGATGCCTGGAAATTCGCAGGCGACAACAGAAAGGGATTCTCCCCAGTCAACGTTCCCAACTAGCCTGCTGACTGTTTGGTATAGGGAATCCGTTCGGTTTACGGTTCGGCTACCGTAATTCAAAGTAACAAAACAAGGGTTTACCGGTTGCGGCCCGCTCCACCGAGTTTTTGTATTTTTAACCTAAAAATGAGATGCAAGTATCTAACTAACCATGCAGGGTGGCGAAGGATGCAGGGAGCGGTCACAATGTGATGCGCAGGTTCTTACCTCTCGTCTTAGGCTCACCAGCACCTGAATCACACATGCAGCAATGCTATGGCCTAACTATTTGTCTATCTATCTACCTCTATCTACCTATCCCCGGGGAGCTGAAACGTAGTTTATTTATGAGTAATGTGCATTATCCATGTATTATAACAGAAATTATAGATAGCTGATATTCATAATTACAACACATGAATGAGTGAAATATTCTAACAATTAGATAGCCAATTGTTATGTAAACAACCTACATTACTCATAGCGAACATTCCACAAAAATAAATCAGACATCATTCAAACAAGACATAGGTCATAAAGTTAGAACGATCTCATGATTCATGGATACAAGCTGAAAAATAAAATAGTTCATCTTTCTGCTATCCAATGAATAACATTTGGAAGTTGCACTATCTTTCTCCAACAGCAAACCATCATTTTGTATTGCAAAGAGAAATAGTTCTTCTTACAATATTCATTTCCAGTGTCACTGGGAAAAAGCCCCTCTTTCTTCTCTTTCCTCTATATTTATACAAAAAGATTAAATGGTTGGGCTGCCTAAAGGAACCTTTGGGCTTCCTAACCTTTCATTCTCCCAACGCTCAAAATTTTCTCAAACGTTTTTTTTTTCTTTTTCAAACTATTACAAAAGCAACAAGTGTCCCATCCTTCACGTGGAGGGACCCACTTGGGCTTCTAGAAACTTTTTCCATGCTGCGGCTTCAGAAGCGAGGCCTTCAAAGGTGCAGGGCTCTAAGAATTGAATGTTAATTTCAAACTTTTCAGCTTGGTTCCTGATGGCCTCGATCCTTGCTGGGCTCAACCGAAGCTGATCTTTTAGAAACTGCATGCTAACGGCTGCGTGGCCTACTTCATTCTTCAGCACTAGGTCATCAATGGCTTTAATCTGTTGCGTTCTGGCTTCTGCGTCTTGGTATCTACTATGCAACAGTTCTATAAAGGTTTTATGGTCCAGGAACTCATCAAGCCTATGGTCAGCCTCTGTCTGACACCGGTTGTATGTATTGAGGAGCCTTCTGAAATATTCTGAACATGCTCCTTGCGCCCTTTTGACGGCCTTTTTGAAATCTTCAGTAGTGCTGACAGCGAACTCTACTACGTCATGATCTCTTTTGAGGGCTTGCTGGTCTTTGGTTGGTAGTTCTACTGGAACCTCTGCATTGTTTTCCAGTCTTGCCATTCTGGCATTCAAGACCTCAAGAACATCCTGGGACCTATCTACGAAGTAGGAGGAAGTTTCCAAGATCTCCTCTAACCGGCTATCAATCTGAAGGACTTTGCGCCTTTCCTCTTCCAGAGCAGTCTGCAGCTGTAGCATTTTAGCCTTCTGAGCCAAGATATATTCTTTAAATGGTTGCAGATTAACCTGCTGTTCTCTTGCCAGCTCCAAAGCAGTGGTCAACGAAGAAATCTGCTCCTGATGCTCCTTTCTCAGTTCTTGGGAGTGCAGATCATTGGCCTGCATGAGGACCTTCATCTGTTCTTCCAGCTCTTCCACCTTGGTCAGTAACTGTCCCTTCTCACTCTTTAGATCTTGGCATTCCTGTTGTACTTTCTCTAGGGCCACCTGTGCTGTTTCCTAGGCTTGCATTTCTACTTGGAGGGCCTGGACTTCACCCTTTGAGGATTCCAGTTCCCTTTCCATGTATTCATATTTCCTCTTGAGTCTGTTACCCTCTTCTCTCTCTTTTCTCAGTGTATCTTTCAGCTGAGCGGAGGTTTTCTTAGATGACTGCAGTTCAGTCATCATCCTGCTTATGTTATCCTCTGAGGCATCAATCATTGCAGCCCCGGCTCTCAGCGTGAACCTAGGATCCTAGTCTATCCCCAACATGACAGCTGTATCTGTTACCATCCTTCCTGATAGATTTTCCGCTTCAACTTTCTTTCTGTCCTCCTCATTATTCTCTTGGTGGCCCTATCATAATAGACAGTATTGAAGTCAGGGACTTCTTCTCCCTTTTTCTAGATGAAGGGCACTAGCTGGAGCGTAGGGACCACAGGGGTGCTAGCAGCAGGTACTTGAGAGGTCTGCACCTTGGGGTTTTCCTCCTCCTAGGTCTGCCCTGTTGCTGTTTCAGAAACTGATTGCTGTGTCAACTTTATTCTTTCAGCTTCCTGCTTTTGGAACTCCTCATCCAGCTTTCTCTTTGCTTCTTCAGCTGCTTGTCTAGATGCTTCTTCTGTTTCTTTGGCTACCTGTTTTGCTTTCTCGGCTGCTTCTTGGGCAGCTTTTCTTTTTTCTTCTTCTCCCATCTATAGCCATTCTGCAGCCTCCTTTTCCAACCTCTAAGCTTCCTCATTTCTCCTTTTGGCTTCTTCTGTAGCCTTTGCCTGTTCGTCACCCTTTCCACCTTTGGTGGCAATCTTTTTCTTGAATCTTCTCATTAGCATTGTCATGTTAGGGGCGCTTCGGAAGACAAATTCTTCCTTATCGAAGTGGTGAGTGCACTCAAAGTGTACTTTTTGTTTTCTACAGTGCTCCGCCACTTTACCATGAGTATCATTCCTTCGGAAAGGCATCTCACCAAAATGGAACTTCCCCAATTCCTCTATGAATTCAGCAGCTTGTTTCACCTTGGTGAATTTGTAGCTACCTAGCTAGAATGGCAAAGGAGGGTAGGCAGTCTTCTTCTGTTCAAACAGGAAATTACCTATTCCATCAATAAAAACCTGCCTGACTGCCTCTTTGTGGATGATATAGTCCGTTGCGTATTTGGGCAGCAGTAAGGGGCATTTCGTGCCACCAAACATTCTGATATACATGCCATTGTCAGTCAAGAAATAGTCTGCATGTTCTTCTATTACTTGCATGGCCCCCTCTGACATACAGTCACATTCCTTTCGGAAAATGAGTGTGTAGAGTGGCATAATGAATTGCTCGCAGACCTCCCTGTAATAGCTATGGTACTGGTGAGCCCACAATGGTCTATAACCGGCATACACAGGTGTTCTTTCCCTGTCCCAGATGCACCTGAGACCGGGGAAAGGCTGGTTGCACAGTATGCAGTCTATCAATATTGAACTCATATAGAATTCGGACTTTTTCTTGGACTCTCCTTCCAACGCTGCGGCCAAGCAAGAAGAAAGACTGCTTGATACCAGGCTGGCCCAGTTGAAAACTGTTCCTTGGGTTGCCACATGAAACATAATGGGTATCCATTCAAATTTGAAGAGTCTGCCATGAGCTCTCCCGAAGATCCTATTAAGCATCAAAGCTATAAATCTGTAAGAAGCCCTCAAGCTCACTGTATCATACTCACCGGTTGGTCTGTATCGATAAAGCTTTCCCTGCAAAAGCATCTTCTTAAGAGTTTCCACCAGGTCCATTCTGATGTTGTCAAGCCAGTCATCAGATAAAAAAACCTGGGGTTCTGGTAGGTGATAAGCCAACGCCACATATCCGGGGCTAAATGCAGCATAGCCCTGTCCTTCAACATTTCCTATGATCATTGTGGTTGTATCTACCCGGGGCAGAATCTAACCAATTACCTTAGAGCATGGGAACAGCTCTGGCCTGGTGGCAAATTTCATGATAGAATATCTCTCTATGTTAGCATAGATGGGTTCTTCTTCGAGGCCCGTATCGGGAACTTCCCTGCGGGAAATTAACCTATATATTTCACCCCATTTGTACTCGGGGTCAACGCTAGAAACACATTGAGTATCTTCGTATATGTATTCCGTCTTTGTTACAACTTCTTCTTCTGGCCTTTCCTCAACCACAGGGGCCTTCTTCTTTTGCCTTTTGGACATGGTGGATTCGAATTTTTCCTGCCAAATATAACATTGTAATATTGAAAAATTTAAGTTGCAGACAATTATATGACAGTGTGCAGCATTTTACTCTTCCTATGTATACCATGACAACAACTAGTCGATGAAACTAAGATACAAGCTTGCATAACTTGACTGACCTGACTAACAGGATTATTATAACCAAATGCACATTTTTTTAGTATTCTTTGTCTATAAGATGCAACATTACTGTATGACATTAACCATTCCACAACCATCTTTAAACTGCAACAAACTACATTCATATGCAATGTGCCATTCTCATGTGTTTAACGTGCTAGCAGGTAAAGAAACAAATGCGGGTATGTGCAGCCCAAAAAAAACAAAAAGAATTGCCTTAACCATCAGAACCATTGAACTACAATGTGCAGTGCTCACTAGTTTAGCCTATGTATAATAACAAAAGAGATAATCGGAAGTGGTTATATGCAGTATGACTGTGAAGGTCTCCTATGTTTTCAAATACCAACATCTTAACAACATATAATTTAGCAGGCACGGAAACGATGAGGAGTCACGCCGTCGGCGGCAAAATAATTACATTAACGTGACTACCCGTTTCGCTCTCTGTGGGGACTACTGCCATCTTGATGTACTTGATAAATGGGTAAAAGCTACAAGCGACGTCTATAGTGCCTATGCCTTTGTGCTCCAGGTTGATAATCTACAAATTGCAGCAGATCCCCTTCAACCAGCTAGGGTTTCAAATCAGGGTGCGCAGAACGGCGCAACGAAACAGACGTTCGAGGACGTGGGTAAACTGAACCTCAATCAAAAGAGAAAACACCAAAATGCCATCGAAAAACCACTACGAAAACTCCCCCTGCTCCTCATCATCACACATGGGGTAGCTAGGTGCAGGCGGCGTAACCGCCGCCTGCACCAAGCCTCTACCCACTATGCACGGGGCTTGCAACAAAGGCCGCGGGCCAAAAATGCCTCGTAGGTCGAAAATGCTAGTACTAGCAGTCAAAATAACCTCCCCCTCCCCTAATTATATACGCAACATTTAACGGGGTGAAAGAAACCATCGTAACCGCATCAAACTTCACACATGCTTCGAAAGGAACAGGAGAAGGTGAAAAGACCTACCTGGCGTGGATGTGTTCGACGGGGCGGAACTGGTCGGGCTTCCTCAACTGCCACCTAGATGCGAGTACCAACATGATGGTCCATGAGATTCGAGGGGTCAACCGCGTAGGATGATAACGATAGTTCTAGCAAAACAATCAATAAAATAATCCAATCAAGGAAAACTCAAGGAAAACAGACGTTCGAGGACGTGGGTAAACTGAACCTCAATCAAAAGAGAAAACACCAAAATGCCATCGAAAAACCACTACGAAAACTCCCCCTGCTCCTCATCATCACACATGGGGTAGCTAGGTGCAGGCGGCGTAACCGCCGCCTGCACCAAGCCTCTACCCACTATGCACGGGGCTTGCAACAAAGGCCGCGGGCCAAAAATGCCTCGTAGGTCGAAAATGCTAGTACTAGCAGTCAAAATAACCTCCCCCTCCCCTAATTATATACGCAACATTTAACGGGGTGAAAGAAACCATCGTAACCGCATCAAACTTCACACATGCTTCGAAAGGAACAGGAGAAGGTGAAAAGACCTACCTGGCATGGATGTGTTCGACGGGGCGGAACTGGTCGGGCTTCCTCAACTGCCACCTAGATGCGAGTACCAGCACGATGGTCCATGAGATTCGAGGGGTCAACCGCGTAGGATGATAACGATAGTTCGAGCAAAACAATCAATAAAATAATCCAACTCGCTCTTCCCTATATATAAAATGGTTCGCACGTGTGACGGGTTCCAAATCAAACGAGAAACTATTCCGAACCGGGAGGTAAGAACACGAACCCCTCCGCAACAGCGGCAGGACATAACATCAATTCATCCGCAACGGTGAGCAAGGCGGGAGATACTAATGATCGGACGTCGGAGGAAACCCGAATCGAAAGCCAAAAGCCTAAAGTCATCCGCAACGGCGGACACTCGCAACAAAACATCGTCCGTAAAACTCAAATCGGAAACCAAATGACTCTACGTCGGAAGCCTAACGCTTTTCCTGTCTGCCACGTCGGGACCCAAAGAATTCAAACCCGTCCGCAACGTTGGAGAGAGCGATGGTAAAAGGCTCCGAAATACACAAATCGGCAAGAAAGTGAAGATCAAAACCCAAACTGGTCCGCAACGGCGGAAGCCAAAACGATGATCCATCCACAATGACGGACAAGGAGATAATCATACCTTCCGATGTAGAACCAAAAGTCACCCGCAACGCCGGAAAACTATAAGGCAAAAACTTCTGTAACGGCGGGACAGTCAATTAAACAACTTCCGATTTAAAGTGCCTTCAAAGGTATTCAAAAATAACAATAAGGCTTGATAAAACAAGGAAAAAAACCAGCGTTAGAGGGAGATGAAAACAGGTGGTGAACCATTTCAGCATAAGCAACTTTTTCTGAAAGTCCCCTGACCAAATCAAAACAATAAATCAATCTAACCAAAGCAAAGGAGGGCCCTAAAAATTTTTGGAATTTTGGGAAATTTGTTGCAGCTGCAACACGACTATGGTTAATTTCTCCACACCCAAACCTATTTCTCAAAAACTACTAATGTTGACCATATCCTCACTTAGAGACTAGGATACTATTACGAGATCATGTGTGGTGGTTCAAGGTGGTTTTCTTGGGTCTAGATGTATAGAACCTTACTTTATGGCCTAACGCATGAATTTCATTCCCTACACTTGTACAAAACCTGACAACCCATGCTTAGCTATAGAACCCATATAATGAATCCTATATCCTCTTTTAAATATGGCATATATTCCAAAAATGGGTCATATATAGTGGTTCAAGTCATTGTTCATGGACATCAAGTTTTAGTTGTTGACTTTAGTATTAAGGTCTAAGTTTCCTCCCCTAGCCATTATCAAACTACATATACCCATAATAATTTCGAAGTAGGATGTCTGGAAGATTGATTTTAAACCATGTTTAGGGCCCCACAATCCATCCTTAGTGCTCAAAAACTGTTAATGGGTCTTATATCATCACTCAAAGGATAAAGATCCCATGAAGAGGACACATGTAGTCTGTTAAGGCCTTATTCATGGCTCTTGAGATTTAAAAGCTTCCATTTAGACCTAATGCCCAAGTTTTAGGAGTTGGGATTAGCCTAGACCTCATTACCAATACATAGTTCACAAAAAACTGCAGTGATTCCAATATGCCAACTCAAAGGTGAAGGATCACCTTGGGAGCTCATGTAATATGATGGATAGGAATTATTATTGGCCTTAGATGTGTACAATACTTCTTTACGGACTAATTCCCATGTTTCCTCCCTTAACCATGTTGAGGGTTCCATGAACCATACCTTGTGCTTGAAAATTTATAATGATATCTATATCCCCACTTGGTGGGGAAATATATCCTTAAGAGGTCGTGTATTTTATGTCAAGGATTAATTATTGGGATTGGATTCCTATAATATTCATTCAGGTCCTAAGGACCTATACAGTGCTCAAAACATCATAATATTGTAAATATACTCATTCAAAGTACTTAAGGATATACTTGAGAGGTCATGTCTAGTGAATTGGGTCATCATTATTGAACTTGATTTCTTATAATATTCCTCTAGTGGATAAGGCTTATGTTTCCTCCATCAAAAATATCTCATGTCTAAGGCCTAGAGGTTCGTATCCCATATCCAAAACCTCCTAATGACACTAATATCTATACTCAAGGGAAAGGATAACCTTGATGGGTCCTATGTGGTGGTTTCAGGTGTTCTTCATGACCATGGATGCTTATAATATTTCATTAGGGAATTTCCTTCACATAATTATGGCATTTAACCATAATTGTTATAAGAAATCACTGACCATGTCAAAGCCCGTAGTGCTCACAATCTCCTAATGGCTCCTATAACTCTAGTTGGAAGACAAGGATAATTTTTGAAGATTCTATGTTATATATTAAGTCATCATTAATAGCCCTAGATTTCCTAAACCTTCATTTATGGTAGAACTCTTAGGATTTCTCCCCCAATAATTTCAAATACCCTAAGACCCATACCTATTGCTCAGTAATTTCATAATTCCATTGATATCCATACTCATAAGCTAAGGAAAACCTTGGGAGGTCATGTGTGGTGGCTTAAGGATTTCTCTTGGACCTCGATGCCCTAACTCATCCTTTGGGGACCATGGCCTAATATTCATCTCTAAACCATGTTAAGAACCCCAATTTTCATATCTATTATTCAAATCCACAGTAATTTCAATAATATTCTCACTCAAAGGTGAATAATCTCCCAAGTAGATCATGACTGGTGGTTTGATGCATTGTTTTGGGTCCTAGGTGACTGGAATCATCCATTAGGTCCTAAATCTTTTGTTTTGTTCCCTTCCCATGTCAAGGAAATAAATATTCATTTTTATTATTAAAAACTTAATAATGGAACCCATATATCCACTCATGGGACAAGGATACCCTTAATAGGTCCTTTGTGGTAGTTTAAGACATCTTTTGATTTCTTACTTTCGGTCGACCTAGGTTCAGATCCTTAGTTGTCAACAAAACCCAAGATATCATCCTGAAAGATAAGGAATCCATCGACAACACCTGCGACACGGATGAAGTCTCACCCGAGATATCTTATGGAAAATTCCATAACCATGTTTATGCAGTTATGTGAGTATTTTCACTCTTACAATACTTTATCCAGTCACTCAACCGAAGCCAAGAATTTATACTTATTGTTCTTGTTTATGCATTCAAAATAACAATCTATTTATACTTCAACACATATCACGATACTTAATCATAAAATTCTTATCAAAGATTCAATCCATTAAAGGTGCGACAAATAGATTTATAGGTTTATTCATAAACAGATGTTGTGGGACATATTCAGATCCACTTCATTCACAACATGCATACACTTGACATAAACATATATATCAAAGATACATAGAGAGAAGATGTAACATGGAAACCCATTCAGGAAAAACCATAAAGGTGCTATTCATCTGGCATGAGAAATAGACTAGCACCTTTGGTTTGCGCACTCAACTTGCAGACTCTTATTTAAATATCCTTACAATTCTGACATATTTATCTCCTCTCATGCTTTTTGGTATTGGTCTATGTATTTATTCTCTTCTTCTCTCAACTTTATATTTCTAACCTTGATCTGCCTGCACATAGCTTGGGTTTGCGCTTTTAGAATATTTTACAAATATTGAACCAACCGTCAAGTGACTCACAACTGTCAGTTGGCAAGCTGTTTTTCTAAATTTATATACATTTAGTTACATCCCAAAATAAGCACTATTGGCCCAAAAATACAATCAAGCTTTATTACTAAAAGCAGGATTTTAGTCTAACAAAGTCTTTTGAAAAATAATTGAACTCTTCCTTTTGAATTATTTATTCCTCTTCTATCATGATTCCTTCCGTCGTGGTTTCTCCCATCGCATCTTCTTGTGTCACATCACCTTTCGTCGTAGCTCCTTTCTGTCTTGCAACAGAATCTTTATCTTCCTGAGCATAATTCTAGTCGAATTATGTCTAAATTTTCATAGGGTCAATAGGCCCCCAACACTAACTTGTGCCTCGTCCCAACCCGCATCAATATTAAAGTTCAGTACTTGCGACCTTACTTTGAAAATATTGGAATATTTTCAATACATTCTTAGTCTCTTGTCGCACTTCTGCTTTTCTATTCGTCAAGTTTTACACAAGTTTGGAACTGATGTGTTTCAAAGTTGTAAGTCCTGCCGATCCAAAAATTTGTCGCACCTTTTCATGTATAGGTTGAATGATACATGTAAATTTCTCTTCCTCTGCTTGCAACTCTAAGACTTAGTCAGTTCCCTTTTGTTGTTGTGTTCGCAGCTTTTCAACCTATTGTTGTAGCTTCTTCAAGTCCACAGTCTTTGCCATTTTCACTACTATTGGAATCTTCTTTACCTCATTCTTCAGATGGTCAACTTCTTCCTTGGTAGTGTGCAACTGCTTTGTTACTTTTTATAGTTCTTCATCGTCGATCAAATATTCACATGACTAAGAAACTTGCTCGACCGCTTGGCACAAAGTTCCTTTGCTTCTTCTATCCTTGTCGCAGCCTCAGTTGTTTCCTTTCTTCTTTCTTCCAGTACCTCTATAGGTGTACTAGGTTTCAATTGTAATTCTAACTCTGCAACTGTCTTGCAAAGGTTCTCTACAATTTCTCAAAGTTGAAATACTTCGGCTTCTGCAAACATCTCATGTGTGATGCCTTCATCAGTAAAATTGTTGCAAGTGAGTGTAACAGTCGTGTCGAGCTGATGCATGTCCTCCTCCTATGTCTTGGATTTTTTCTCTATTTACTTGACTATTTTCTTCATATTATTGACATATTTCTAAGAAGAATTTACTTGACTAACCAATGCATGTTCTCTATTCTTCATTTATGTGACTACAACATTCTTAATGGCATGTACTACATACATCGACAGCACAAAAAAATCCATGGTGACATGGCTCAAATATTTGATCGTTTTATTCATCTCTGGCGTTCCTAAGTCAATTGCTTGACCTAGTACTGGAACCCTTATTAGTGGAGTTAGCGTCGATGTATCGCTAGGTCTCTCTTCAGACGAGTCGACTATGTCCTATGACTCAGAAAATTGTGATGTGTCGTCGACCGCCACTGTAACTTCTTTTACTGCTTTACAAAGTGTCTACAGTAAACATTCAACGCTACTTATTAATTTTATCTGATGCTGATCTATATTTTTGTAGCTTGTATCTGTGATTTCTGCCATTGCATATGTCAAAAGTGTATAATCATCATTGGTAAGGCTGACATCTCCAGTTTATTTTTCACCCTTCCTCTTCATGTGACCTTGTGCAGACTTCTCCAATTGCTTCCTCTTATCCCCCACCATTGGGTCTTTTGGGGTCATACTGTGATCATTTTGAGTATTAATGGGAAAGTTTTGTGGATTCTCTTCTGGCAGTGGGTCTTCTCCCTTTCCTCCATATTTATTTTTCAATGGATCGTCCTATTGCGGCTTTTCTTTTGTAGATAGCTAATCATCTGCGACTTTTTGTCTTTTTATTTTTCTTTTCTCTTTTCTCTTTTTTTTAATTGATCAACCAAGTCATGTTTGTCCTATTTGTCCTGGTAAGGCTTTAGCCGACTTCCATTCACCAATCCTTTGAAGGGTGTTTCATCTAATTTTTGCAATTTCACTGTGCTTCCTTTAGTGATTGGATTGACATTGTATGACCCAAGCCAATGTGTTCTAAGTTTTCTAATATGTTTCAGAGACTTACTGTCATATAGGAGAACAAGATATCCAATGTGAAATTGCTTATTTTTAATGTGTTAGTCGTGCCATGATTTTGTCACTCTTTCTTGACATTCTGATGATAGCCTGGGACAAAGCATTCTTCCTCCAATTGCGTAAATTGTAACAATATTTCTTTGACAACAACATCATCATTCATTGTAGTAATCACAATGATCATTATATTGGGTACAATGTATTCCATCGGCATGACAACGTCTTGTCCATAAATTGGTCAAAATGGAGTTTGGTTAGTCAACTTCTTACAAGTCGTGTGATATTCCCAAAGTATTGCAGATACCTTCTGGTCCCAATCATCTCTTTGAACATTGTAGATATATGTCAATGTGTTCTCCAGGATCTTGTTGAATGCTTCGACAACACCATTCACTTGTGGATGATATGGTGTCATCTTCTTATGCTAGATCTGGAATTATTTAGTTAATTCGTTGATCAATTAATTAACAAAGTGTGTTCCTTGATCACTTATCAAAATATTTCGGCATCCAAATCTAGTTACAACATTGTCGAACTATAATTTTGCAACAGTCACAGCAGTAAAATCCTTTATTGGCACCGCTTAAGCCCATCTAATTAAGTAATATGTCATAGTAATAATGTATTGTGCAGCTGTTATTTTTCCTGGTGAGTTGATAGGAGCCACACAACCAACATCCCCTTTTTCAAATGCTTGTAAATTTAATTAAGGTACTAGTGGCATTTCATCTCATCGTGGCAACTTTCTGGTTTTATGACAGGTATCACAGTCCAACTTGTAATATCTTTTGTACTGTATCTTTTCCAACATAATGGATTCCTGTGACACCAGCATGTGATTCATTCAATATCATTTTTCCAGGTCCCATTTTATATAGTTGTCCAGCTATCAACTGGAAATCTATAGGTCACATCACTAATTGTTTCTTCTTCATAGTACTGAATCCTTTTGGTGCATATCTAGTACTTAAGAAATGTATAATATCTTTGTAATGATCATCAAACATGGGTGCACCCATGGAGGTGGGTTACAATTTTTGGCAAGGCAATTTCGGAAAAAAGCAAAAAAGCACCCTCGATCGAGGTCTTAATACCTTGATCGAGGGTTTAACAAGCGCTCGATCGAGGTTTTATGAAACCCTCGATTGAGCTCTTGATAAACCCTCAATCGAGGTATCGGTAGCTCGATCGAGGGTTAAATAAAACCTCCATCGAGCGTCTAACCTCAATCGAGGTAACAACCTCGATCAAGCTCCAAACCTCAATCGAGGTTCTTGATAATAATAAAAATTATAAAAAGGTTGCGGGCAGCCGCGGCCTTTTTTCATTTTTTTCACACGGTAGCATCTCGATTGAGCAAATAGAGAGAGACCTCAACCGAGCTGCAATGGCCTCGACCGAGCTACTGTGCACACCACACCCAACCCTACCTTTCACCACAATTTCGGAGCAGAGAGGTAACTAACACCCAAACCTTGTTTTCTGAAATTTAAATGAAAGTTTACTTCTTTTTATTTTAGTTTAAAAATGTTAGGTTGAAATTGAAAAAAATGATTCTTATAGATGTTTTTAGGTTTTTTTTGTCTAATATGTTTGAAATGTGTGCTGACAAGTAGAAATGTTGCCGAATTTTTATAAAATCATAATTGAAATTTGTTATTTATTTAAAATTTATTTTTTTTTGTTTTACATATATTTTGTCAACCGGTAGTGTTTATGATGTTGGTTTAATTTTTTAAATGTGTGCTCGACAAGCAGAAATGCTGTCCAAATTTTTTCAATCCTCCGAGAATACACAGAGGATTGAAAAAATTCAAATTTGTTAGATTTAAAATTTAAATTTATAATTTGTATAAATATTTCTATCAACTGGCAGTGTTTATGCTTTTGGTTTAATTTTGAAATGTGTGTCGGGCAAGAAGAAATGCTACCCAATTTTTTCAATCCTCTAAAAATAGATGGAGGATTGAAAAAATTCCAAACCCTAGACACGACACAATCATGAATTTTAAACCTGTGGAGGAATTTATCTAACCAACCCATATATTTTGCTTTAAATATTTTGATATATATTCAAAATATATATATATATATATATATATATATATATATATATATAAACTATTTAATGAGAACAAATTATAATTATAATTATAATTAAAATATTATATTAATTCATGTTTTTATTTCTTATAAATAATTTTTGCATAATAAAATATGGTATGTATGTTTTGACTTTGTTGACATATTTTGATTTTAGTTTATTGAAAAGTGTACTTATGTATTTTTGTTTTTTAAGCTGAAACTTATTATGAAAATGTGGATTTTTTTTTTAATTATTTATAAATAAGTGTGTAAATTTGAAAAAAAAATCAAATTAAAAAATTAATAGAAATTCATGATTTTAATTTTTTAAACAATATCAAATTAAAAATTTTATAGAAATCCATAATTTAGGATAAAATTATATTTTTGATATTTTTTAGAAAAAATATATAAATTTATATTCAACATTTTAAAAGTTATAAATTATAAATTTAGAATATTTTAAAATAATAGTAAAATATATTACTAATAAAATTTATAAATTTATACATTAAATTATGAATAACTACAATTGTAATTTAATTTTTAAAGAATGGATGAAAAAATTAATTAAATACATAAGTTGTGACTTTAAATCATAAAAAATTTAAAATTGTATTTATTTAAAAAGTTGAAATGAAATAACTAACCTATTATATTAATTAGAGAATAAGTTTTCATTTGTAAAGATAAAATTAATGATAGAATTATAATTTTACAAATTAATTTAAAAATATAATTATATTTTTAAAATGTATATAAATTAATTTGCATAATTATATTTTTAAAAATTAGTTTAAAATTATATGTTTTTTAAATGTTTATGAAAGAGTTAATGAATTATATAAATTTAAATTTTAAATTTTAGAGAATTAAATCAATATTTTAAAAAAAATTCAAAAAAAATGAAAGTATTAATAAAATATATAAGTTTTGATTTGAACTTATAGAGAAGTGGAACTATATCTTTTTTATTTAAGGAAACTCAAATCTAAGTATTGTGGCTTTTCTTGGTTTTCAACTGAA
This sequence comes from Pseudotsuga menziesii, assembly GCA_001517045.1. Classification (NCBI taxonomy): domain Eukaryota; kingdom Viridiplantae; phylum Streptophyta; class Pinopsida; order Pinales; family Pinaceae; genus Pseudotsuga; species Pseudotsuga menziesii. The sequence goes on from LPNX010116341.1 coordinate 20,964, forward strand.
AAAAATAAATAAATAAAAATAAACATGAAACTTGTTATTCAAGTGTGAATCAAAGTTACTTAGGACAATATCATAGAAATTCTAGCCTCTTGTAACAAACATACATTCCACCAACAACAATCCAGAAGCAACCAACATTGATATGTAGGCCAAAACAAGACTAAAGCACATGGCATGAATGACTTGTACCTAGTTGAAAACAAACAAGATAGGTAGACATGTTGAACATATTGTTGTATCTTTTCAAAATATCCTTGATGAAATGGTTGAATTGTACCTAGTGGAAAAAAATGACATCGACATAAATTATGTGTATAGGTAAAGTTTTAAAAAAAATGAAATGAAAAGTTAGAGAGTGTTATTGGAATGGGATGAAAAGTTAGACTTTAAACTAAGCGAAAACCATGAGTCCCAATAACACTTTTTCATTCACACACGTGACATGAATAATCAAGCTCAACTATCTGTGAAAAAAGCATTTGCATGTGTCATTTCCTTATTGATTGTGCTCACACTCATGATCCTTCTCCAATTATTAAAGTGCACCATGTGATGATATATTAATCATCTCAAATATACATCTTTACTATTGACATATTTATAATTTATATTATATTGTATGCTGACTGCATTTATTATTCCTTATTTCATGCAGATGCATCTCTACAGCATGGTTCTTCGGTTCGCCGAAGGCAGAGCACTGGCGTATCTACGGCCATTCCTCGCCCTAGAGGTCGACAAAAGACTTGTAAATATAAAATTGTGCATGATGTACTATTTGTTGTTAGTTAAACATAAATTTAAATTATTTCACATGTGTATATTTAATCATCAACTTGTATGTCTCTATTTTCACACATTCGCTTAGGCGTTCTACGCCGACACATGCTCATGCTAGGGAGACGAGCGACATCCGCTCTATACATGTGAACGAGGAGGAGGATACTGTTGGTGTCGGTGGAAAGGGTCCCCATGAGACATGTACATTAAATGCATATATATATTTCTTTCAGTTATCAGTACCTTTAATTTATATTGATTTCAAATTCACCTATAGTTGATGTATGTATTTTTACTGACATTTATGTTTTCATCTAATTTTTATGTGTTGCACAACAGGGCCTCAAACCTCCTGAGGAAGCACCATGGGAGGATGAGATCACACATATCACACTGCAAGACATTACCAGTCAGTGTGATTGTTTGCGTATTAAAATCCACTCTATTTCATACCACTCTCCCACATCACGTTCGATGTGGATGATGTTAGAGGCAGCAGACAATCTAATGAAGGTCTACATGTCCATCGGACCATTGCGTTCTCTTTAGGCCACTACATGTCATAGAATAAGGGCCGCAGTGAGAGATGCAACAACTAGCCATGATGTGAAGGGAACGTTATTTGGTATCCCTCCTGACCGTGGCGTTGGTCAACCGCTTAGACTCAAGGAGTTTAAGCTAGAGGTTGCAGCACCTTATGTATATGACAAGTTTAATGGAGCGTGGGGCATGTTTCCCCACCATGACCAAGTCCCACTATACTTTGCAAAACATATATATGCAGAGTTTGTCCTAGACATGCAACCAAATTACACCAGCACACCCTAGAGCTTCTATGGTGTTGGTGGGCGACGCAGTCATGCACATCATGGCGCTAGGAGAGACCCTAGAGCTCAGCCAGAGCTAGATCCTTTGGTAGGTTTTCCAAGTAGGACCGTGCTTAGGACAGATGATGTAGCTGAGTCATCTCAGCTAGCGATTGAGGAGCGGAGTGCATTAGCAGAGGCGACATGCATGACAATGCATGGTACCATGATGGTTGTGCAGGAAAAGAGACGTAGAGCACCTACTGCAACTACAGAGCCTGAGTTACACTGGGTGGTCGATGATGTTCTCAACATTCTTGATCATGACACATTATTGCAGTATGTTATCATGGCCCGGGATGCATATTTTGGACTGCATCATATATGCAGGCCTCGACCGATGGGATAGGTATATCTTTATTGTCATCATTTGATTGTCATGATTGTAATGTATCCTCAAATGAATCATTTTTTTAACTAATACTTTGCTTCGTGTTAGACCTCCATGCAGGAGCCCAGTTTCATGGAGGTCCTTTTTGGCAGTGATGCATCTGTTCGAGGTCCCACTGCAATTCCGTCTGCCCATGTTGACGAGGTATGTGTTAACTCTCATCCTAAATTTGAATTGCTAAATGAGTCAATTGTTGAAAATGTAATATTTTGGTTTGTTCTAACTTTTGTCATTTATTTTGTTCATATTGTACAAGATAGAGGCAAGGGAATTGCACAGGATTCTGCATAGCCTCACTCAAGTCCTACTCATGGCACGCCAATCGAAGAGGTACTAGTTATTTATGTTCGAATTGTTTGCATATTTATGTTCATGTTATAATTTACATGTTCAAATTGTTCACCTCAAGTTCAAATTGTAATTCATTAATCTAACTATTTTCATGCCATGGAAACAGACGCAAACACAGCCAACTGCAGATGAGGGCATTGAAACCTTCATGATGTTTATGGATGAGTGGGTTGCCGCTCATCAACTGGATCCTGATGAAGGCTCGTCTCAGGAAGATACCCATCCTCCCAAACCTAACACTCAACTCGAGCAAGGTGAGTTAGTAGATATGTTTCATATATATATAATTTTTTTTCACATTCTACATGTAATTTAAATATGTGTTATGTAACTAACTTGTGGAGTTCACGGTTTTAACTTCTGCAGTTCTCAAACCTGGACAATTTTCTTCGTGATGTGCATGAGGAAGGCCAAGGGCATAGTGCAACTGGAGGTAGTGGCCATGATGGTCGATCTCTCGATTAATGGTGTAGGAGTGATTTGCAGACTATTATTTGTGGACATTATTATTTTGGACTTTAGTATTTTGTACTTTATGATTATTGATATATATATATATGGAATTTTTTTTTAACATGATGGTCTGTTAAGTGTTTTAATTATATGCAGTTATAGTTTAAAGTTATTTATGTTTTACAATCTTAATGTTATTTAACAATCATTAATGTTTTACAATCTTATGAAATTGTACAATTTCCCAATTTAATAAATAACAAGTTTACAGAATTTACAATGTTTACAAGTTTACATTTTTGTAAAAATTTTCAATCGAACACAACTTACAATTTTTAACATAACTTACAATTAAAATGTTACAAAATTTACAACTTTACAATGTAAGATCTACTAGGTGGAAATTGAGCTTCCATAACATGGTCTTAGGACATTGTTGGTATTCCTAGGTATATGTGTTCATGCACATAGAGTATATGTAAATGAACATACTCTCATATATAAGTTTACAAAAATTACATTTAAATACAAATTATATATATTTCAGAAGAAATTTTGATTTTCTACATTTCAAAAGCATGTCAACTATGTCAATGTATCAAAAGTGGCATATAACTTTCATTCTTCCGTCCAATGGGTTATAGGAATGCACGTCTCCATAATACGATCATGGTCAACTACTGACATATTCCATCTATTTGGTTCACCCCTCTTCACCTTGATTTCAATGAGATGTATCCCAGCTGCCACCACCAAATGACTGTACTGGCAAGATATATATTCAAGCATGGAATCTCTATGAATAATATAGTCACCTTGGCTTCTCACTTTTTCAAAAAAGTGGCACGTCACAACTAGGTCACCAACTTGGTACGTGAACTCTCTATCGACATAAGGTCGCACCAACCTTCTTTTGATTTGTGTACACTGCATCAAAAAGTATGCCACATGCTCGTCATTTCTCGGTGGTGCAATTACAACAAATACATCACCTACATCAATATTTTCAAATGTTAAACAAATCTTAAATATATATATATGCATGTGTACAAGACTATAGGTTTAAACATTCAATCAACTATCATGTACCTTGCTTAACCAAATCAGAAACCCGATCATGATCTAGTGAAACCATTGCCTCTTCAGTGTGCATCTATTTCCACGTCGAAATTGGATGTGGCCCCTTTGGATTAAGAGGGAAATATTTCCATTGTTTGACATATACATCGTTCACGCAATGATCAACCCTCAGTCCATTGGCATCGATGTAAAACTCACAAAAACACGCATACTTCCTCATTTCAATGGAAAATATGTCTCCCATGTCTTTACTACGAACTGAATGTAGTTCTCTCGTACCAGGTATGGTCTCGCAATACCATGGCATGGATCTATTCACATCGCCAAGGGAAACATCCCAAAAAACCTGCATCAATTAAAAAAATAATATATATATATATATAATACAAACACATTTATTAAAATCCAATTAAGTTGTTGTTCCTACCTGCGCAGTGACATTGCTTGTTCATGACCTTGGTGACCCAAATTTTGTGTGCACCAATCAACTAATTCTATTGAGCACTTGAGTCAAGATGCACTATGACTCATTTGGTACCTCTGAAGTGCTCGTTTCACGCATGCACCTGCACCATCATATTCACCATTTATGTTCCATGTTTCAAAAAAGCTCCAGGTGTGTCGAATACATGTCTCTTTGTGAATACGACTCAACCAATAAAAGGAGTGTGCCGATTTGAACTACCCCACTCACCCATCTGACCAAATTCAGTCTTCTATAAATGGCACCCCATTATTTTTTAATGAATCATAAATCAACCCAAAGCATTGTTGAACAAACAACATGTCATGCCCACGATCATCAATGACATAAAAATGGTATTCCTTGATCACATTGCATGAATGAGGAGTGTTATCCTAAGCGTGTCTATACAATACATGTACGAAGATGGACACCTGGTCGAAGTGATAATACTCCCTTTGTATCTCTCTCTGAGGAGAAAATTTGTAATTCTCAGCAAAGTCTACCACCGATAGAATTGTGCCTAGATCAAAAACCTCACGAGAATGCTTAAATTCTAAAGCTTTCCACCTAGACCTGTGGGAGTGTTTAATGTATTTTTAAATATGACTTTGAAACTTGTCCATGAAGTCTGAAATAGGAATATCATCCTCGAGCAAGTCGATCCTTTTAATTGGAACATGTGAAGAAGATGATGGATTCATGAAGACATACTCATATCTCTTCCACTTAACTATGATATTTGACAATCCAGGGTGCGTTGGATCGATAGGAAACTTCCTATGGAACAATGCCAAATCACCACATTCATGGCATCTTCTCCCACCTACACACCTTTCAATGAAAAACACATTTTCAGGATTGCTATTGTATAGTATCATAGAAATAAAATCCTGCACTGTGTGAGGAGATGGTGTGACCATTCCAATGTTTTTTGCAAAAATCCACAAATGTGTCGTAGTATAATTGGAGTTCAATGTGGTATTGACAACAACAAGTTTCCCAAATCGTATTCGGCTTAATATACCACAGTTTCAACTTACTGAACATGGTAAATGAGATATGGACATCGGGATTTGATTTTTTGAATTCCTCGAAGAAAGCAACTCATGTCATCTCCATAACATGCTTGCAATGATCCTTATAAATGCAACTTCCATAAGGTTGTCACGGGACATGTTTTTGATCTGGTATAGCACGAGAATGGTTGTCCCAATACACTATCACCTCCTCTCTGATTCCCTCTTCCATCCTATCTTTATATGCTTCTCTGCATATAAGAGCCCAACAAGCAGCTTCATCGTTTTCATCTATCTTTAGCCTGAATTTAGTGTATTTGTGTAGTGTTTTTCTTGAAACGTGGAGCAGCTTTGACATTGTTGTGACCATTCGATTTCTTGAGGTGCTTCGTGCTACAATTGCAGTTGTAATTACCCTAAAAGCAGTGCTAATATCAATTTTTCTTGACTTTCCAAACGCAGATAGTGCAGTTGTTACATTCTCATGTGCATTTTTATTTTTAACATCCTTAAAACCCAACAACTTTGTGGCACATTTCAATATTTTGGGTTTTATTAATCCATGTAGGATTTGAAATTGTGTAATCACTTATTGTTGTTCAAAGTACAACTTGATTATGTTACTAACATTATCTTTGATTGTCTGATTAGGGGTCGAGTTCCCGAACTCTTCTTGAGTGGCATCATCCAACCCTCTTACACAATTAGCAGCCATTCCAACGTCATTGAAGCTCCTAATTACTCTTGAAAAATGAGAGGGTGCACGATCATGTGATGGCTGGCCAAAATCTAGCAATAAATAAATACAAACTCAAAAATAAATACAAGCTCAAGAATAAATACAAATAAATGAAAGCTCAAAAATAACATTTTATTTTACTTATCATATTGTCATTGTTAGTTAAAAAATTAGCAAATAAATTATACAAGCTTGAATAACATTTTATTTTAAGTTTATCATATTGCCATAGTTTGTTAACAAATTAACAAATAATACAAGCTTGAATAACATTTTATTTTAGTTATCATATTGTCATTGTTTGTTAGGAATCTGAATTAGAGTTAAAGGCTGTGTGTCCCTCTTAAGGTGAGGAGTGTTGTCGACGAGGGCTTCGACAGTGACGGTCCAAAGAACCAAACTGAGGGGATCACCCCCTAAGGCGAGAGGAAGAACGTGGTGGAGCAATGATGGTTGTAGTAGTAACTGGAGATGAATATGGACCCCAGTTTAAAAGGTAGTCACTCAACCACCAAGGATGTTTCAGGCTTGAGTATTGGGGCAGTACCCCTCACTTCACAACGCGGGTAAAACTGCTAACCGCTTGGCCACAAACGAAAGCTCTTTGGTTTTCCTCAAAGGTGGGAATCTAGTCAATCTGATAACGGTCGTTGCCCTTTTCGCTTGGAAGTTCCTCTCAATGGACAACTACTTCAGTTTTCCTCAAAGGTGGGAATCTAGTCAATCTGATAACGGTCGTTGCCCTTTTCGCTTGTAAGTTCCTCTCAATGGACAACTACTTTGGGGTTCTTGTGGTACTCCTCATAATGATTTTTAGGGCAAAGCCCAAGTACTTCCCACAATTGTTGCGGATGAGACTTATATCCCAAACCAGATGTTATTAAGTAAATTAGGTTATTAAGTAAAATACGTAATTGTAATTGTAATTGTAATTGTAATGTGATTGTAATTCTAATTGTAATGTAATTATCATCATTATCATAATGTAATGTAAAATTGTAATTTGAGCACTATGAAAATGTTCATATATGAATATGAAATTAAAATCATATTAAAATCGATGAAAGGAGAGATAAGGCTATAGAAAAAATGAAGAAAATAAGCGCAATGTTAAGAGAAGAAGATGCAAGTCAACCTATGATGGTGCAATCAACTCTCATTGAGAACAATCTTCGTAATTTTTAACATAAAAATTATACATATGTGAGTCTATATTATCAAATTATAAATCATTTACATGTGAGGCCATATCATCAAATTATAAATTCATTTGTATGTGAGGTTATGTGAGGCTAATGGATATATATATATATATATATATATATATATATATATATTCATTTAGAACTAGATATTATGCTAGAATATTATGCATTATATAATTATATATATTCNATATATATTCATCAACCATTCTATAATTTCATTGGACAACTAGAACTACTCATACTATAATACACTTACAAGTTGTATTTATGTATTTTAGTGTAGTGGTTGAACATTTTTTTTCAATTCTTTCACAACACATACCATTATTTCACATGTACATAAGTGGTCTTAGAAGGTTATATATATACATGTAGATACAATGTATATAAGTTTATGAATTAATTACAAAATTATAATTAAATTCTAAACAATTTTACATGTATATATATATATAAATTCTGAACTAAAACACTATGAAATTGAATATATGAATATGCAATTTATGAAAGTATATGAATATGTGAATATATGAAATTATACAATTTACATACAATTATGAATACATATATATATGAATTCATACATCCACATACAATGTATATAAGTTTATGAATTAATTACAAAATTACAAGTACAAAATTATAATTAAATTTTAAATAATTTAACATGTATATATATATATATATATATATATAAATTATGAACTAGAACACTATGAAATTGAATATATGAATATGCAATATGAAATTATATGAATATGTGAATATGAAATTATACAATTTACGTACAATTATGAATTCATACATGCACATACAATGTATATAAGTTTATGAATTAATTACAAAATTATATTTACATTCTAAACAATTTAACATGTATATATATATATATATATATATATATATATATATATATATATGAACTAGGACACTATGAGATTGAATATATTATGCAATATGAAATTATATGAACTAGATCACTAGGAAAATGAAATTATATATGTGAATATGAAATTGCAAAAATTTTAAATTATACCAATATTGTTAGCAATGGCATTTGATTCTCCCACCATAGGTCGATTTGCAACTTCTTCTCCTCTCAATATTGCTCTTTTTTTCCTCTTTCTTTCTCTATCTTTCTCTCTTATTTCTTCGGTCTTGCTTTCATTCCTAGAAGATATTTTACTTCGACTCTTCTTGCTTCACATTGTGATCAAGATCAACAATCCAAATTCATACCTATAACAATATCTAAACACAATACACAATGTTAAATTTGCATTAGAACACAAGCATTGTTTCAAATAGGAAAACTCAATTGGGAAGGATGTAACATGTTTATGTTTTATGTTTTATGTTTATATATAATTCCTTTAAGAATTCGAGTGGGAAATGAGGTGAGGAAGGTAGTTGGAATGACATTAATGCCATCAATGCCTAAGTTCGTTCCCGGGCATTATTGTATGATTTTTGACAAAAACGAGACCTCGATCGAGGTAGTAGCTTGATCGAGGGTTTCATAGTTACATCGATTGAGGGTTTAACAAAACTTCCGTCGAGCTTTCATTAAAACATTGATCGCGACATCTAAATACCTTGATCGAGGGCCTGAAAAATAGAGAATTATCCCTCTTATAGGAAAATCAATGTTTCTCTGTGTCTTCTAAGGGTGTAAACCCTGCCATTCATGGAACACAACTGAGCAAAGTTCATGACAATAGATTCATCATCGAATCCTCTATCCATTGAGGTATCATGCATGCGTGTTGGCATTCATATGGGTTCTTTTTAATTAGTTCTAAACCTTACACTTAGAAAACCTGACATCAACTTCAAAGCAGCTCAAAGAAAAAACCGCAAGGTAAAAATACACATCCAAAATTTTCTTAAAAATTCACATCCCACACATCGACGCGTCCTCTTCAAAAGGGTATCTTTGGTTTTTCAATTTTTGATAAGAGTGAAAAAAAACTGGGATAGACACACATGTATAAAATGATGTTGAAATCAGATGTGGTCACTTTCAAAAAATAATAAATAATTGTATATTGCGAAATAAATTAACAAAAAAATATGCAGACCATAGTGCATTTTGTGTAGATCATGTTCATATATATTTTGTTTTTAAATTATTAATGTAAGATTGAATTATTGGGGTTGGACACGAGCCACTTATTAACTTCTTCAAATTTTTAAGGTCACATGGTTCATTAAATGCAAAATTTCACACATTAAATGACATCAAAATATTCTTTTAAAAATATCATTGGGAAGCTAACATAATATTCTACAATTTGTTTTTTAACTACAAGTCGAAATTCACATGGCATATATGCGTTTCGAGGGCTTCTATCTAGCACATGAGTAAAAAATCAGGTTTTCATCACCAAATTTGGCCAAAAAGTGTTACCCACCTTCATGAAATCACCCACATCTTTACTGCAAATAAATGGGCATTAGGAAGACTATCGTCAAGATTCACAGGTTCTTCGCCACTTTCTAACCTCGACAGATGGTCGGGTCTTTAAATCAATAGATCGGGCTTAACAATGATTTCAATGTCAAATTCATGGAAAAAGAGAAGCCATCGACATATATCCCCCCCAACACTATATTATTGACCAAATATTTCAACACATAATTATTTGTGTACATTTTTAAATATCCACCCAACAAATAATGTTGAAATTTCTTAAGCGCATACACCATAACTAAGCCTTCTCTTTCAGTCATGGTATAATTTTTCATTGTTGTTGACAATTTTCTGCTAGTGAAGGCAAAGGATGATCGATAGAACCTTCACTAGGATATGAAAGTACAACGTCAAGTGCAACATATGATGCATCGACATGTACATGAAACTCCTTCTTCCAATCTGGAAAAACTAAGATGGGTGTTGTAACCATCCTTATTATTTAAGGTGTCCAGACTCTCTTGGCATTGTTCACTCCACTGAAACTTAACACCCTTATTCAACAACTTATCCATAGGAGAATTCACCTATGCATAACCTCTAATGAACTTCTGATAATACCATGTATATCCTAAAGTTGTTCTTAGTTGCTTTACTGTCGTGGGTGTTGGTGGATCAACGATGATCGCAATTTTAGTAGGATTGACCAATATTCCATCTCGACAAACTGCGTGACCCAACAAAATTAAAAATGGGGCGCAAAAAATACAATTCTTTGGGTTTAGTGAAATATGATACTGACGACACTATTCCAGCATCATTCTAAGGCTCTCAATATGGTCTTTTATGAGCCCAAACACCGTCCAGTTATCAAAATAGACCTCAAGAAACTTATGAATAAAATACTTGAAAGTAGAAACTACTATCCTATAAAAGATAACAGGAGCATTCTTGAGTCCAAAGGGCATTACTGTATACTAGAAACACCCCCACTTTGCTCGCAAATGTGGTATTGTGTCGATATTCCTTTGTGATTTTGATGTGATGGAAACCAGAGAACCCATCTATAAATGAATAAACTTATTGACCCCTAACACTCTCTAATACCTCATCTGTAAACGAAGACGAAAATGGGTCATGCAAGCAAGCATTTTTCATCTTTCTTAGGTCGACACAAATACGTACTTCACCAGAAATCTTCTTATATTGCACTACCATCGGACTGATACACTCATATTCTTCTACGGTTCTATATTACCCGCATCCAGCATTCGATCTATCTCTTTCTTAACTTTTTCTTTGTACCTAGGGTTGAGTCAGTATGCTCATTGCTTAACAGGATTTGCGTCGGGCTTCAGTGTTGTCTTCATTTATCCAAGGTCTCCAACAATTCCTTTCATCTCTAAAAATTTTGTGTGAAACAAATCCTGAAATTCATGCAGTAAATTTGTGATCTTCCATGCGGTCTCATCATCCCAATATTCTCTAATATTGGCGCACTTTGGATTCTCTGGGGACCCAATATTTACTTTCTTGATTTTTAATGGATTTAGGAACATGTTGCTTGAAATACCAAATCCTTCCACTAGGCGAGTACCTTCAAACTATGGGATGTTTATGTCTCTTCAGTCATCGTCATCAGGCTCACCCATCACATTATATCATTCCATCAATGTTTAACTATCGCGCTGCTCTAATTAAAAAATTTCATCCACACTTAGATGTCTTCAAAAAAAATTGTCTTGATCACTTGTAGGGAAACATTAATCGATGAATGGTCATCAGAAAACTCAAATGTGTGTGTAAAGCTGGAAGCTATTTATTCCAATTCAATCATTTCACGTCGCAACTCAATCAATGTGTACCAGTTCCTTGGTATCATGTCTAGTGTATGGATGAACTGATACACACATTCTTTTTATAGACATGCTTTCCATGTCGCACGAAAATATTCGATGTGCTCGATAGGACTAGTTCATTTGTGTACTTATGGCCTAAATAAATGATCTTTTCTCCAAAACGTATCTCCATCAATCTGTGCAATTGAGGCCAATCTGAGATAGATTGTTTGTGTGTGACCCACCAATTGGAAAGTGTACCCTTCAGTGCAAAATCTAGAGCCGACAAGCACTGAGGTTATGTAACTTTTTATTCAAATTCTATAAGAAAAGATGCCAGGTTAGGTAAACCTTCATATGTGGGTAGATCACTTACCTCGATACCTAGTCGTCACATAGACTGTGTAATTCTTGTGCACCTTCTCATCGACACTTCATGCAGTTGTTTCTACCATTTTTCCACAGCTTCTTCAGAATCTGATGTGCACTAATGGTGTGCCAAATGATATTTCCATTGGTCGTTGGATTCACATAACCATCCATTATAGAAGTAATGTTATATGTATTATTGAGATATCTTCCCGTCCCTTCACTATGCACCTACTCGATAGACCTCTGACCTTCTAGAGGATTAAGCGGTGCGACCACCCTCAACTCTTCATTTTCAAACGTTAGAATCTGCTTCTTGAAATTATTAATAGTTTGGTTATCAATGGACCAATCGATCCCAAAAAGTCTAGGATATGGATTCATACCATCAACAATGTCAATTACCTCAATGTCTATATAAGTGTGAAGTCCCTCTACCTCGGCAGAAACTTTATTCAGTCGACCGATGGGTAAAACCTTCGTCTGATTTTATAATCTAAGTTGGATAGGACACCATACTAGTCTCGTCTTTCCCATACTTTCCCAAGTTTGTCTAGTCAGAATGTTCACATCGGATCCCAAGTCTAGAATAATGTAGTCCATGTCATGATCTCCTATTTGGTAAGTCATTCTCATTCGCGACCAATCTTTAATCTTTTCCCGATATGATTAACCATTTTTTTCTTGTGGCATATCTTCTCGAGGTTCTTCTACGAAAGATGTCAATTCTGATACATTACATTTATCTTGGATTGGTGTTAAACAACTTTTAAATAATTCTTTCATTTTACTAACCTTTTTTGTCATTTTCTTTCGGAATGGCTGGTCAAATCTCTCTGGCATTTCTAGCATTGGTCCTTCAGATGGTATAGCTGTAGAGATCGACGCCTAATTTCTATTGATGAATTCTTATCGCGCTTCCAGGATTACTTATTTTTATTTTTGGAAGTCGAATGGTGCTTTCTATTGTGTTGTTGGTCATAGTCGTAGTTTTCCATACAGGTCTTTTTTATCTGCTGCAGTGGCACCACCTCCTCTTGTTACTACAGAAATACTCAGATCCCTTGGATCGGCAAAGATCTTTTGGATGTTTGGATTGGGATTCTGAGGTGGGTTCGGATTTCCTACATTCTGGGCCTTCCATCTCACGATCAATTGAGGACATTTCTCAACAGCATAATCAAAATACTTGCAGTACAAACATGTGGTAGTAGGATTTTTGCAGTCTATGGAAAAATGTCCAAGTTGTCCACAATTATAACATATCACTTGGCCTCTTCCGTTACCAAATCCTCCTCCTCCTCCTTGTCCTCTGAAAATTCCACCCCCTAGGTTGAGGGTATTGTTGTTGCGGGTGCGAGTTTTGTGGATATTGGTTCTGAGGGTACTGGTTCTGAGGAAATTAGGTCTGAGATCACTCGACCTACATCTATTCATCATTCTTCATAAAGTACATGATGGTTATTTTCTCTTGCAACAACTAATATGTTCTGCAGTATTTCTCGTCGTAGTCGACTGATTGACAAAATTTATAGTATAGACTGGTTGGCGCACTTACAATATTTTGTCAGTATAAACATTCTTTTGACCAATGCCCTCTAGTATAGCATATTCTAAACCAAGGCATCCCTTGTGTATTCATCAGATTCGGTGCTCTTGATGTGACATAGTTCATAAATGTTAGGCAGTCATCTTTCTGATGTCCTCTGGTTCTGCATATGGTACACAAGATTTCTTCTTTTACTTCCTTGCCTTTCTTAATATCCTGAAGTTTCAATGTCAGTTTGGAAAGTTGTGGATATATTTGTGTCATTACTGCACCAGTTTCTTCGACCAGTGAGGCCTCAAACTTCATAGCCAATTCCAGAGCCTCAGTCTGAGATACAATCTTTTGTTGCATCAAAGGAATCTAGATCTGAGGTAACATCACCACAATAAACCAATCCTTTTGTTGAATCCTTAACTCAAGAGCAAGAGAGTTTAATCTTTATGGGCACCATCAAACCTTCCAAAGATCAAGCTTTCGTTGCCAGAGATTCCAAGTTGAATTCTAAAGTCAAGAATAAGGCTAAGAATTCTGCAGATCAAAAAGAAGACAATTCCAAGTCCCATGAGGAGTCCTGAAACTCCAAGAAGATTAACTTTCAAAAGAAGAATGGTAAAGCTGAAGGTAGCAAGTGCGTGTACTGTGGTATGAGATTTCATCCCAAGAGCTCCTGCATGAAGAAGCAGATTGATAAGTTGACTCAACTCCTGGAGAAAAACAACATCTCCCTCCCTAATGGAGCAAGCAAGAAGAAAGGAGGACCCAGTTTCGAAGACCAAGAGAGAGTACATGGCCTGGTTGCAAGCATTGTAATATCTCCTTCTTTATCATCTATTCTAGAGATTCTAGGCACATGGTTTCAACAAAGGAAGCCTTCTCATTTCTTGATGATTCGAAGAGTCCAAATATTTTGTTGGGTGATAGCTTAGAAACTGAAAGTAAGGGTAAAGGTAGCATTGATTTTGACCACAATTCCTTCAATAATGTTTTGTATGTCCCAAGTCTTGTTGCAAATCTCTTGTCGGTCTATCAAATGACTCACAATAGCTCTCCTAAGAAATTTTTGTTTTCTCCCAATGAAGTTCAAATCTCTTAGATTGTAAATGGTAGATTCATTGCTAAAGGTTAGCTGGATCATAGTTCTAAATTTTACAAGTTCTCACACTTCATGCCCTTCCTCTACTCTCCTCACACATGCCAATGAAGCAAGAAAACTTTGGCATGAAAGGTTTGGTCATTTAAACTATATATATCTTTCAGATTTATGTGAAAAATAAATGGTTTCAGAATTACCAAAGATAAAAAATTTCAAAGGATTCTATCAAGGTTGCATTCTAGGAAAACATCTAGAGCATAAGTATGAGAGAGTCATTCATAAGAGAACCTTTGCACCACTTGAGCCCATACATAGTGATATTTTTGGTCATTTTCCTCATATTTCCATGATTCAAGACAAATATTTCCTTACCTTCATAGATGACTTTTCCAAGTACTATTGGGTTTACTTCCTTAAACACGAGTCTGAAGTTTTTGACCACTTCAAGGTTTTCAAGGCCTTGGTTGAGAACCAGTCTGGGAGGAAACTCAAGATCCTTAGATCTGATAATTATGGTGAATATGTCAAGTCTAAGTTCGTTAATTATTGTGAATATGCAGGCATCCAAATGCAACACTCTATTCCTTACACACCTCAGCAAAATGGTGTGGCTAAGAGAAAGAATAGAAGCCTCAAGGAGATGGCTACATGTATGTTGGACTCTAAGACTTTTTCACCAAAGTTTTGGGTTGAAGCTATAAAATTTGAATCCTATATCATGAATAGGGTGCCTCACAAGCACCTTTATGGATAAGCTCCTTTCAAATCTCGAAGTGGGCACAAACCAAGTGTGTCTCATTTCAGGATTTTTGGCTCAAGGGCATGGGCTAGAATTCCACTAGATAAAAGGAGGAATTTCAAGCCTCAAATCTAAGAGTTCATATTTGTTGGGCATTTTGAAGATTCCAAAGGGTACAATATGATCAACATGAGCACTCAAAAATCCTTCATTGAAAGGAGTGTCCAGTTCGAAGAAAAGCCTATGGTAGCAACATAAATTGGAGAGTCCTCTTCACCTCCTGCACCTTTGGTTGTAAGTGAAAGATCTAATGAAATTTTTAATTCTTGTATGTCTGATAATGATGATTTAATTACATATCCAAACAACCCCACAAGGCCAAATTTGGAATAAAATACCATCTAAGCAGCTGGGGAACTAGCAAGGAATCCTAGAGATTCTAGGAGGACTAGATCTCCATTAGTGAGTGCCCTTTCTGTCAAGGACCCTTTCTTTGCTTATAAATGTTTTTTAATGATTGAATATGATCCAAATAGATATGAATATGCATGTGAATACCTAATATGGCAAACAAACATGAAGGAGGAATCTATTTCCCTCCAAAAGAATGACACGAGGGATCTAGTCATTCTCCCCCATAGTGAGAAATCTAGTCAAGTGTAAGTGGGTTTTCAAAACTAAATTTTCTGTTGATGGTTATCCTCTAAAATATAAGGAAATTTTAGTGGCCAATGTCTTCTCCCAAGTCAAAGAAATTGACTACAACAATACCTTTGCACCAGTTGCAAAGATGGACTCCATAAGACTAGTTTTGTCCATTGCAGCTTCCAAATAGTGGGAAGTACATCACATGGATGTAAATAGTTCTTTCCTACATGGTGATATGAAAGAATAAATATATATGCAGCGACCAAAAGGTATTGTGACTAATCCATCGCTTCTATGCAAGTTGAAGAAATCATTGTATGGGCTAAAACAAGATCCTAGAGCTTGGTATGCCAAGATTTATGGCTTTTTGCTATCGCTGAACTATTGTAGATGCAGGTATGATACTGTCGGGGATAAATATGCACTATCTAACACAATACTTAATTTTTCAACTCGAGAAGATAGCTTGTGAGATGCAAACACTGCTATCCTAATCTCTTCTCCTCTAAGTTGTCTTATTCTAACCTAGGGATTATTAAAAATGCTTAATAAGAAGATTTCTAATCTATCAATTAACAAACTTATTTAAATGTAAATCCCTAATATTAATTAGAATACTCTCACATCTACAAAACATTCAAATTCATGTCATATCCTAATAACAGAGATGAAAATACTCCTTAAATTAACTTCGAGACAATTCTAAGACTGAAGCATAAACTAAAAAACTTAAATAAACAGAAAACTATTTATCAACACAGAAAACAGAATAGGTTACAGAAAGTGGACTAAGACACATAAAATAGAGTAAGTTGCAGAAAGCAAACTTATGAAGTTGATGTATCATTTAACACTTTAAAAGCTCTTATTACATTAATGGATTTTTAAGAAGTTTTAATACTATTATAGAGCTTACTGATTTATCTTAAAAATGAGTTGTTTCTGTGATCAAAACTACTTCAAACTAACTTGTGTTTTAAAACTAAAACAGAATAAATGCAATTTGCAGAATAAAAACAATTAATCTTAAAAGACAGAACTAAATAATCTTAAAGCTTAAACAATAATGAAAATGAATTCAATCTATATATTCTATAATTTGAAAGAAAATATAATCAAGTTTATTTCATTGGGAACCAAGTTTTACAAAATCAATGTATAACTTTCAAACTTAAAATTTAAATCTACGGTAGAAACAAATCAGACCTACAATACTATGTATTTAAATTAATCTATCCTAACACTCGAGCTCGGTTATAACTAACAAATGTTGTGAATATTATTCCATCAACAATAAATAATAAACTTCAGTCATATACAAATCCGATTCCTAAAGTTATTTGATTAAACACAATTCTTATTTTTAGTGAAAACATAAAACAATTAGTTAATCTAACTATAAAACAGAGGAATGGCTTATGGTTTATGTTGGTAGATCCTTACCAACGAGACCACAAGTCCTTATGGAATTTACAGACCAAGAGATTTAAGCTATAGACATATAAAAAACATTAACAACATGAACTGAATCAGATTATAATCTACCAAATTATCTGTGCATTATAAAAACATCATAACTCTGTCATTTTCAATTAGAAAAAAAAAAACCAGCAATTAGCAATGCAATCCCTCTATTAACCATTCATTGTATTCTGCATACATATACATCATCGTCCATGTCTACATACACGCTATTCTCTCCTTTACATTTTCGATCCATGGCTCTTTTATAGCTCGAAGGTTGAGATAACCACTTCCAGTTTTATAGTAACAAACTCGATCTTCTATTTAATGATACAATAGTTTGATCCTTTAATTAATGGCTAACGAGATATGCTTTCGTTTGCTGTCGAATAGAAAATCTCCATCTCTATGGAACGTAGTGCCTAGAGATGAAGATTGCATTAACCGTACATGAGTCATCAACGAGATTGAAGATGGATAAACTCGGATTCGTTTGAGCAAGCTGGCCACATATGGAGAAGCTTCATAATGAATAACTGTCATTGAATGCTAACGTGTGCTGCAGAAATCAAAGTATGCTGCAGAAATGTAAATAGTCACAAATCCTTCAAGAAATGACATTTAAACATTAAATCAAAGGAAATTAATGAATTGTCATACCTTAATAACTGGCTGAATATTTGGGTGAATATGTGAAAATGTAGAAGGATTTGTGGGATCAAAAGATCAAATAAAGAGATCAAAGGTGTATATGGAGGGTGTAAAGAGGTAAAAAAGAGTGTCAATTTGGCGAGCCAACATACTCCCATGCCTTAGTATTTGCATGTCCTCATGCAAACATGTCTTTCCAAAATGTCAAAAATTTTCAACACTGATTTTTAACCTTGGTGACAAAATCAAAAATATCAACGCTTCACTATCCTGTTTCCTGAAAAATCTCCCTCCCATGCCTATCTATTTGCAAGTCCCATGCAAACAAACCCGATAGAGTCTTCAAAATTTCAAACTGAGTTTTAATATCACTAACCAGGATTATGTTACATTGACCACAATGTTCAAGTATCTATCAGCTGGGTTTGATCGAGCCTTCAATTTATTTTTCAACATACTAATATGAGACAAGTGCTTACAAACCTCAACTCTCCAATTCCTTACTAATTTCTGAAGGCATTTTATACCTACAACTGCTTTGTCACGCTTTCCCTTCAATTTCTCATTCTTCTGCAGGAGCTTAAGACTATAATCTCTCCATTGCTCATTATATTTCTCAGTTTCTGCAAGTAATAGGTCTTTTTCTTGTTGAGCCTGTTCATACGACCTGAGCACAGCTTTGAGCTTCTTAATACTCTTATTTTTCTTCTGCAACTGAGCAATTACAGAAGGAATGGCTGAAGTGGCCGAGACTTCAGGTATATGTTCATCATAGGGTTCTTATGTAGGAAAATTATCATCAAGAGACCCATAAACAAACTGTTGAGGGTTAAACAGTTCAAGATCATATTCTACATGGCCATATTTTGGAACAAGAGGATTTTCATCTATGGGTTCAAAACCAAAATCAAGAAGAATGAAATCGGAAGGTTCAGCATGTACAAAATCAAATTCCTGAGGAGGCGATGGAGGAAGTGGGCCTGGTGTATTCTTCTCAGGAAGACCTAGTTTTGAGTCAAGGGATTCCTCCATATCAACAAAAACAGATGGTTGTATGTTGAGGGATAAATTAGAGGGTTTAATGAACTATTTTTTCATGCTTCGAGTGGTTCGACGCTGCATTGGGGATTCTGTGACATTAGGGGTTTTCAGTTGAGGTCGTTTCTTTTTGGATTTTTGTAATATAGAGGAGAAAAGTTCAATGAGGGGTGGTTCTGGCTCTGGGTCAAGGACGACTGCTAATTCACGACCTTCAGACTGAGGAGAAATGTGAATGTGTGGAGAATGAGGGTTTGTGGATGAAGGAAGACCCTAAAATTCTTTCCACAAAATTTACCCAACTATCCTTTCGAAGATGCAGTTCATCCTCAATGAGAATTTTGACTAACCCGTGATGATAAAGAATGTTATAAGGGTTACCAGAATGCTTTTGAACCCTTCTCGACATCTTAGCCAAACTCTTGTATAGGAAATAAGGGAAATTCATTTCCAATTCTGCTTCAAAGTGCAATAGTAGGCGAATATGGTAATTTAGGGTGGTGACATACCTACCTTCGCAGGTCAAATACTTTTGCAACACATAGAGCACATTACACCATTCAGCTTGCATCCAGTCTCGAGGAAAACCCTTCTTCCAGTTTGCAAACTGATCTTCTTCTTTTAAAAACCTAGTACAGACCGTGTGTTATATGGGTTTATTCTTAAACCAACGCTCCCCTTGACGAGGCAAACCTGTGGCTTGGGCAACTGTTTTCTCCGAAACCGCCAATCGCCAATGTGCATGACTTTCCCATCAAATCCCTGGGCAAATTTCAGTGTAATGTCGTCATCATGCCCCTAAAATTTCTAGAAAAATTGATACCAGACGCCTTCAAAAATTTCCTTGCATGCGTTGAATTCGGGAAAAACTTTTAATACAAAAACAAAATTCAATTCATGGCATGCAGCTCCCTTTCGCCCCATAATTTTCTCTGAGGTTATAACTTGGATGGAAAACAAAAGATGAAACAGAAACTGGGAAAATAGTAAGGACAATTTTTCAACAAAGTTCTCGAGGCTTCTAATGATGTGGGTATAATGGTAATTCACAAGCCTCGTATTTAACAATCATTCAAGTATATGGCGCATAAAAAGTATTATGAAATTTTTGAACTGTCAATGCAATGATGAAACGTTGTGTAGGAAAATATGAAGGAATAAATCAATGGTTGCATGGATAGGAGAACGTAATCATGTATTTTCAAAGTGATAAGATCTTCATCTCTAGGAACTACATGCCATAGAGATGAAGATTTATTTATAAGGTACAAGGATGATTATCAAATGATGATAGACAAAGGCAAGGTAAAATCGAAAAATCATGATGACAACTAAAGGTAAAACGAGGGTATGGGCTAAATCATATGAGGGCATGGGCTTAGCAAGTACATAGGTATAATCCATGCTAAAATTTCCTTAAATTTAATGCGAAAACATATTTCAAAGAAAGGATTGTTACCTTAGATTAATGTTGCCTCAAAGGACCAAGTTCTTCAAAAATACTTTGGATGTCAAGAGTTTCTGCTGTATATTGTCATTTCTGTGACAGAATGGAGTTTCTTTGGCAGAATGGAGTTTATGTGACAAGGTGCTCTTGCTTTGCTTCCAAAGATTGTGCTGCTATAAAACTAAGAATATTTCTTCTAATAAGCTGTCCACTATGTTGAATGTTACTAGATTTCTATAGAAAAAGAATAGACTGCTCTGTATCCAAAATAAAGGCTGCAACCACTAAAAACTATCCATAATCACAAAGTAAAGAAATGTAAGTTCTTCATCCACGTCCTTCACTTGTGTAATTCTACCTATGTGAATAAATTTGTTGATGTTGAACATAGATAGAAATCATTGGATTAGCAACCAATAAGGAGAGTTGTTAACCAATGCAAGATATTCCACCTTTAATTTTAATGGAAATCAAGGCACTTGGTACATTCTAACAGTCATGAATAGATTTGTTGGAGTTAAATGAACTGTATAATTCTCTTGCCAAGAAACATTAATGAATTTCCTTAGCAAATGACAAGGATGCCTTTCATTGAGGCATGCCGGCTCCAGGGTACCTAAAAATGTCTCAAGCTTTGGACCCAAAAAATGTTTTGGAGTCGATGGGTTGAAACTTGCTGAAAGGAGAGCCTTAGTAAACCTCCCATCATCCAGCTGAGCATAGAACAAAAAATAATTTTTGCATAAATGAAGTATCACCAACAAACTTTATTATGGATCCTAGCCAGCTAGTCACCTGGTTTTCTAACTAGACCCTTGCTAGATTGTGCCAGAAAACTGATTTTCACAATAGAGCTTTATTTTCTCTTTACTTTTTATTTTTCTTTTATTTTTTATTATTATTATTTTTTATTCCCTACACTACCCTATGCTACTAGACGTAGAAATATTCTTTCAAGTGTATGAGTACTTCCAGTGTAACCACCCACGAATCAAGATTTTTAAAATATTCCTGTTCACATAATGTATATGAACAAATACCATGACATGAGGAACCAGCTTCTCATATAATCTGGTTTTCAAAAATTGTTGAAGAGTAAAAGGTTGGAACAAAAAACTGACTCAGTCCACGACTTAATAGATTCTTGACTAGCTTGGCTTCCTTCTTTAGTATCCTTAAATTCTAAGCCAAGTTGATATTCTTCCTTTGGTTCTAGTTGTTGTTCTTCTTCAGTTGCTTTCCCTTATTCTTGAGCTCCCTCAACAAATAAGAAATGACAAATGTGTATATCAGGATCTTCATGCCGAGGATACTTATAGATCTGCTGCCCAATTTGGAAGATGGATTCTTCTCCAGATATGGACCTAATGCTGTAACAAGGATTAAAGAAACCCTTTGTAGTAATAAGCCCTTCTCTACTCAACAAATTTTTGAACACCTTTAAACTTGTACTGGTTCAAATGTCCTGCTTCACAGGTGGGTTAGTAACATGGTTCTTACAGCACCTAATTGTTTTTAGAGTTCAAATTTTAAAACTATTTGTAGAAAAATCATGCATGCAAGAAATCAAATGAATTCATTACAAAAATGTAAAATTAACTAAGAAGCAAAAAAACTGAAATTAAATGTTGTGAGTGTAAAACTGGCCCAATATTTAGATAATCTCATATGCAATCAAAAATTAAAATTAAAGCAATCCAACTCTATACTATGAAACCATAAACATCCCTACTTGAAAGAAATCCTACTATTTGTTGAAGAAAGAGCAATCTTGCATACTATTAAAAGGAAAAATACACTTACATCAAAAGGAACTACATGAAAAGGAAAAATTTCAAAAACATATATGCTTAAAACTAACTATGTGAGAATAAACTATCTACATTTCAAGAAAGGGAAACACACTTTAAATAAATCAAACAAACTTGTGCAGAAAAAGAAAAACAAGGTTTTGGGGTAACCCACTATAGTGGATACGCAGGTTCTTACCTCTCGTCTTACTGTTCTCCCCTCCCCCTTGTTGTGTATATTAAATCAACCTATCTAGACTCTAATCTTTTTAGCACCTCCCCAGCAACGGCGCCAAAAATGTTGGGGCTAAATATACACTATCTAACACAACACTTAATTTGTCAACCCGCGAAGCTAGCTTGTGAGATGCAAACACTGTATATGTAGGATTAAGGTCTATCTTAATCTATTCTACTCTAAGCTAGCTTATTCTAACCTAGGGATTATTCAAAATGCTTAATAAGAAGATTTCTAATCTATCAATTACCAAACTTATTTAAATGTAAAGCCCTAATATTAATTAGAATACTCTCACATCTACAAAACATTCAAATTCATGTCATATCCTAATTACATAGATGAAAATACTCTTTAAATTAACTTCGAGACAATTCTAAGACTGAAGGATAAACTAAGAACTATCTAACATAACTCGGAAACTTAAATAAACAGAAAACTATTTATCAACACAGAAAACAGAATATGTTACAGAAAGTGGACTAAGACATAGAAAATAGAGTAAGTTGCAGAAAGCAAACTTATGAAGTTGATGTATCATTTAACACTTTAAAAGCTCTTATTACATTAATGTATTTTTAAGAAGTTTTAATACTATTATAGAGCTCACTGATTCATCTTAGAAATGAGTTGTTTTCGTGATCAAAACTATTTCAAACTAACTTGCGTTCTAAAACTAAAACAGAATAAATGTAATTTGCAGAATAAAAACAATTAATCTTAAAAGACAGAACTAAATAATCTTAAAGCTTAAACCGTAATGAAAATGAATTCAATCTATATATTCTATAATTTAAAAGAAAACATAAACAAGTTTATTTCATTTGGGAACCAAGTTTTACAAAATCAATGTATGACTTTCAAACTTAAAATTTAAATCTACAGCAGAAACAAATTAGACCTACAATACTATGTATTTAAAACAATTAAATTAATCTATCCTAACACCCAAGCTCAGTTCTAACTAACAAATGTTGTGAATATTATTCTATCAACAATAAATAATAAACTTTAGTCATATACAAATTTGATTCCTAAAGTTATTTGATTAAACAATTCTTATTTTTAGTGAAAACATAAAACAATTAGTTAATCTAACTATAAAATAGAGGAATGGCTTATGGTCTATGTTGGTGGATCATTGCCAACGAGACCACAAATCCTTATGGAATTTGCAGACTATGAAATTTAAGCTACAGACATATAAAAAACATTAACAACATGAACTGGATCAGATTATAATCACTACAACAAATCCTGGAATTAGCGTTCCATTTAGCATCCCTTTTTAGTGTAAATTTTTTTTACATTGAATGGTCAAACTAGACGCTAAATGAGACGCGTCATGGATAAAACTTAAAGCGTCTCAAGAAAACGCCTTTTTTTTTCTTCCTAGATAGCATCCTTTATGACGTCCAAAATAGCGTCTATTTTTTTGCTTCTAAAATAGCGTCCAACTCTGCTTCCTAAACAACGTCGAGGTTTGCTTCCTAAACAACGTCGAAGCTTCCTTCCTAAATAACGTCATATTTTGCTTCCTAGCGAGTGCCCTCTTTTGCTTCTTAAATGACATCCCCGTTAGCACCATATTTGTATCCTTAATAACACCATGTTAGCATCCAAATTAGCATCCACTATTGCATCCATTTTTGTTACCTCTTTAGAATCCCATTTTGCACCATGTTTTACTTCCAAATATGTGCCAATTTTCGCTTCCAAATTTGCACTAATTTTTTCTTTCTTTTTTGCATCGTGTTTTGCTACCAAAATAACGCCAAATATTGCTTCTATTATTGCACCATATTTTGCTTCCTATGTAGTGCCATGTTTTGCATCCAAAGTAACGTCTTATTTTGGTACCATATCAACGCCATGTTTGAATTCATCATCAACGCCACGTGTTGCATCATTTTTAATGCATAGTTTCACGTCTTATTTTGCTACCATATCAACGTCATGTTTAGCTTCATCATTAGTGCCACATGTTGCATCATTTTTAATGCCTAGTTTCACATCTCTCATTTTTTGGTCATTAATTTAGTCATTTTTAGTGGTTTTATATACGAATTTTGATCATTTTGTTTGATCACCTATCTCCTATTTTTTTCTTACTAATTTAGTTGTTTTTAACCAATATTATAAAATATCATTAGGGCATGGAGGAATCGAACCACCAACCTCCTGCTTGTAAGACATGCGCTCTTCCATTGAGTTAGCACCCTTTAAGAATTTGGGAACCTAACTTACAATCCTATATAATGGTAAAAATGATCAATACACAACTTTGAGTATCTAATGGTCAACAAAGGAAAACACAAATTCAATGCACCAAAAGAAGGATTTGAGTTCCATTGACAGTGGCTCTACTGGAAACAATGACAGGTTTGAAAACACAATTCTAATGCATCAAAAGAAGGTTTTGGGTCCCGTTAGCAGTAGCTCTACTAGAAGCACAACAAATTATGAAAACACAAATTCAGGGGACCAAAGAATATCTTTAGGCTAGAGCTCTCATAACCAAATTAAGCCCACAACAAAGCAGTTTCTGTCATTTGAGTCCATGGGATCTGGGAGTGAGCCCATGGGTTTTAGATTTGACCTTCTTCCACTACCCATGAAGAAGACCATGGCTATAACAAGCACCAAAAACTCAATGACCCTACCAATGCAAGAGAAGAATGAAGCTACTGATCAACATGATCCTATGTTTGGGCTTGACCTCCTTTCTCAACTGCCAACTTGCAAGGAAGAAATCTTATCCATTGCCCATGTCCTATGAAGATGGAGCAAATACTAAGGAAAATCCTCTAACAGTCTGGCATTTTCTAATCAGCAAAGTTTGTCCCCAACACAACAAAAATGGTCCAGCAAGGTACAAGACCTTAATTTTAGTTTCTAGAATGCTATACATAATACAATCACGAAAATTCACTAATACAAGATTCTTCCCTTTCTTCAAAACCTAAGGAAATCCTAATATTTTTTGTCACCCAAATCCAACCACCTTGGATAGTTGAGATACAAGGTGAATATGCAAAGGACAGAATAACACTTCTATAAAAAATCTTTTAATGCACTTGTAACAAAAGGAATAGAGCATGCATGATGATCCAAGCTAGTTTATGTAGTCAAAACTAATTAAGATATCGTTTAAATGAATGAAAATACGAATCAAATGGCTTTTGAACTTTGATTGTGTGATCCAAGGACAACCTTTGTGTGGAAAAAAAGTGTGACTATCCAAGACCTTTCACAACAACATTCAAATTTTCGACCACTGCTCGCACATCACCTTTTGAGAGCTCAACTGGCTTAAGATTTATTAGGTTCAAGATGACTTCCCAATATGTATGGGTTGGTTTACAAGTGATACATTGGAGCACTATTATGATGGAAATCAAACCAATATGGTAAAGCCATGTGACTTGGGCTAGAAGTGATGACAAATTTCTTCATTAATAGCCTTATTAAAGGTTTTAAAACAAAACAGTGGCTCATTCAAGAGGAATCTTTAGAGTAATCCACGTACAGTGGTGTTGTTGCAACCATGGAGACAATCATGCATGTGTTTACAGCACTATTCCATGAGTGAGGTGGAGACCTGGGATATAACTTAACCAAAATTTTCAGTGCTAAAAGGTTGTGTACAACACAACATGCAGTCCTATTTACCCCCATGATAAGTTTAAGAAACAAGGTGGTTATTGAACTTAAAGAATATTATGACAAAAGATGCATCAAGGAAACTAATGCCATCTTTCAGAAGTACCTATTGCCTTCAGCTATATGTGATTTAGAGAAGAAAAAAAAGGAACCTTGGTAAAAGGAGGAAATGAAACAACTAATTTTAAGTCGTAAAATTGGAAAGGTTGAGCTTCCTAAGTATGCTAATTCCAGTTATCACAGACCTTTTCTGCCAAGCTTGTAAAGGTTTTATGTACAATGTACTCTATACCAATATTATTAATGAGACATAAATGTACATCTCTAGATTTTGACACCCAAACATCATTGATCTCAATGGCTCATATTGATTTTAGACTCTGTTGACATGCTAGAAAATCCAATCAGAGCCAAAAATCTCGAAGACAACTCTGGACCATTATGATCAATTTCAGAGACAAATATTTGTGAGTATAAATACAAATATCCATAAAATCAAAATCTTGAAATCAAATATGTTTAATAACTTTAAGTTCATAGTGTTGATAAAGCACTGTCACTGAATTCTCTCCGAAGAGTTTGATTCTTATTTTTATGATTTAGAAACAAGAAGACATGAAAGGGCCCAACCCTTTTATAAAGTCAATGTTTTGCACCAATGATGAGTATAAAGTTAAGGACTTTCACCATGTTGAAAGCAAGTTTTATTTTCCATGTTTGAGATCAAAAAAATAATTTATTAACCTTCAGAATTTCATGATGCATCATTGCTACTTGTGTGCTTTCTTTCTTCACTACCTACAGTTTACCCTTTTAGTTTCGCCCCCTTTCATCTTATCGTCTACTCTCTTTCTTTTCTTCTTTAACCTAGGTTTTAGATTGTTGTGGAGATGCTCAGGGAAGTCCTTGTTGTTATCAAGCATTGTTCTTCCTCGCCCCAATGACTTATTATGATCAGTTCTGGACATTAATATAATTTTATCATTTCTCCAAAACCTTCATGATGAAATTGAGAAATGTTTGTTTAAAGATTATTCTTACCTGTGGCAAGGATGTAATGACACTCCATATCAGTGCATTGGTTGGATAAACCCCACGTGATAATAGAACCATACTCGCAGCTAAGCCTTATGGAATGTTATGCACAACAATGGCTATAGTTACCAAAACACCTTGTGACAGTC
The DNA here is from genome assembly GCA_001517045.1 of Pseudotsuga menziesii. Lineage (NCBI taxonomy): Eukaryota > Viridiplantae > Streptophyta > Pinopsida > Pinales > Pinaceae > Pseudotsuga > Pseudotsuga menziesii. The sequence goes on from LPNX010116341.1 coordinate 48,438, forward strand.
CTTTTGAGCTAGCAAATGAGACTCCAACACCTAAACCTTTGCCAAATGAATGAAGATTCATTATTCCAATCATCGGGACCATATTTCTGGCATCTTCTCTTTTTTATATCTAGCATGCTAACTTCACCATATCATTCCAGGCACTACACAATCAGAAGCAAGTTACAGATAATCTTATGTTGTAGTTCAGAGACACTTCAAGTCTTACTCAAACAAAAGAAACAAATTGCAAATTAACACTTATTTTTCTCCTTCTCAAACCGATATGAGCGATGGCTAATGTATTGCTCACCAATATAATAATCGATACAAAATAGCTAACTAGCACACTATCTGTATGTTACAATATACTAAACACAATCCAAATAAACAATGAAAAATAGTCAATAACAAAAAGTAGTAGAATTAGAAGTGTGAATAGCTCTTGATATGATTTAAAGTTGATAAGTTAACAACAAGACTCATGACAGGAAAAAGCATTAAACACATTCCAACAATGTTAAATTGAAAAGCAATGTCACCTTAAATACATCTACCAAATTACTTCAAAGCACAATTGGACCTGAATTTTCCAAAATTTCTACACATTCCAAAAATATATTTTCTTTAACTAATGGCGGATTTGAATACATTTATGGAAGGTGTAAATGTTCTACTTTTGCAGCAATTTTCTATAGAGTATTGCCAATATAATTGTCATACTATGTTTTGACCATTAATTTGTTTTAAATATTATTTGTTAGCAATTGTTTTAAATTTTATTTGTTAACAGTTGTTTTAAATTATATTTTACATTTTATTTGTTAGCAATTGTTTTAAAATTTATTTGTTAGCAATTGTTTTAAATGACTTATATATTCTAGACACATACACTTCTGTGTTCCATCTTTGGCCAAAATTGAACACAAAAGCGCATGCTATGCGTAACTCAAATGAATTGCTTCTTGTATCCTAAGTTTGAGGCATTAGAAACATGCACAAGTTCAGTACAATAGTATCACCCTTTAATTTGAAGTGAAGCATATGCAAAACTCATTAGCTTTTAGACACACAACACTGAAAAGTAGAGGGGAAATCTTAGTCAAAGGATGGCACTAAATTAAGTTGTATATACTATTTTTATCTTATAAGGATTTTCACCAGCTTTCAAAACTGCATCTCCTCAATTACATTTTTTCACTTGGAAGTAAAGAATCAAGAAAATCCAAGTTCTAACAATCCTACTTCACACAAGTTAAAATGGATAAACATTACATTGAAAAATATGAAACACCAAAATAAATTGTATATTCAATAAATAATTGGCCCAAGCATTATACAATACCGACATTTGTAAATTTAGAACTCTTGACAACATAAATAAATCTTGCCATACCTTATCAACTAAGTCACCTGACACGAAGACACGGGACACGAAGGACACGGAAAAACGAGTATCCGACACGGACACGGCGACCCCCGGAATCAGGACACGGAGGACACGTTATATATAATATTAAAATATATATATATATATTATACAAATTACTGTAATAGAGAAAATATTGAATCTTGATAGTAGATACTGATTCAAATAACAGATGTATAGTTTAGAGACAAGTTGGCCAAGACATAAGTGTGTGTGTGAATGCAGAGTGTATGTGCTCAAAATCACAATGGTGTAAAATTTAAATGCTTCAAATAAACCAAATAACAATGCCTGTGTTATGCAATTACAATAATGAGCATCCAGTTGAGAAGTTGTGCATTGGTGCTCACTGCTATGTCATATTTTCCTTTTAGATATGTGTATTGAACAGGTTAGGAAACCATGTGACAGCAATGGCAACCAAATCTTGACAGAGATATATATATATATCACAGTAAAATTGTAAATGATGTTCTTTTGTCAAATCAAATGATCAAATGTTAGACTCAGCACTGTTGTCTTTTTGCACAACGTTTATTTATTATCACATCAAGCAAGATGACTGTATGGATAGTTGTCAGTTGCCAGTGGCCACCTACATCTGCATAGCAAATATTGACATTGTTTTACAAGCTGGAAAATACATTTTGTGACAACTCTTGTATTAAATGTTTGATTGCAAATTGGGTCAGTCATTCCATTGTTTATTTTGCTGGGAATTACATTGCCTACGGCTACAAGTCACCTCTTGCTCACCAATCCAAAGCTGGAAGTTACATATCTGTTGAAAACTTTTCACAAGACACGTGTCCTAAAATCAAGACACGTTACAAAAGAGTGTCGGACACGCGTTGACCACGTGTCCCAGGGATAAGACACGTTTTGACCACGTGTCGGACACGTACCGTAGCGTGTCTTCACGTGCACACCGCGGATACGGACACGTGGGCCAGTATGGACGTGTCAGGTAACTTAGCTTATCAAGCATATTGCAGTGCTGCTCAAATACAAAGTACTCTCCATTAGAATCACCCATTTCTTCACATTCAAATTGCACACTTTCTCAAATTTCATCTTCAGAATCACTCAGCTCTTCTTGCTCCATCACTATTTCTGGGAGAGAGTCCTCTTTCTTCGTAGATTTTTATCTAAATGGGATATATACTACTCAAGATGCATGCCTTGTCATTGTTCAATGGAAAGAGGATACTAAGACATCACATAGGTTAGAGGAGATTAACTACTACACATATACTCAATTATGTTTGGAAATTAGAACTTTATGATACTAAAAAGGGTGAGCCTATAGGTTCATTCTATGCAAGTTTGAGTGATATTTATGTTGTTTGGAGATGAAATCTTCAACTGGGAGGTGATGACAATGAGTGAACATCAAACTAATCCATAGAACATTGCCAAAAATATCTTTGAACTATCCCACACAAAAGTTGCTGCTAGAAAGGAGCAACTGTCAAACTCATCTAATTCAATCAGAGGAACAACAAAGTAAAAAATAAAAAACTTAATTTTGACCATTCAAGCAATGGCCTTGATTCAAAGTAAAGACATAAGTAAAACACTTTACCATTGAATATCTAACTAAAATTCACAATAAAAAGAACTTTGAAGCACATTTTGGAATAAGAATATCAACATATACATTGAATCCAATGTATATGCAAATTGAACTATAAGAAGAATATATTGCACTTTATCACATATTTGGTTACCATGATGGAAAACTACTTTTAGAAATATGTAAAGCAATCTCAAGCAAAGTACATATCACATATTTCTAGCATTAGATCTATGTCACAAACATAGATTCTAGTTATGATTTGTTGTGTTACTTACATCGTATGCTTCTTGGATGTATGAACTTCATAAGGATTTGTAAAGATGGAATCACATGCAAGATGCCTTTTACTTGTGAGCTTCAACCTAAATCCAAAATCCATGAAGGAACTTCATAGCCAGAGGCCACCATGACATTAGCTATAATTCACAATAATGGAACAGCGTCCTTAGTGTATAAACTAATTGCCTCTCTAGCACATCCAACCCTTCCACAATGACTTACAAAAATAAATTCATCCAAGAACTATCTTATATGCTTGTTGCATCTTGATAATATTTAAAAAAGGTAAAATAGACCCAAATCATATTTGAAAATATAAAGCAAAAACAAAATCAAGAATGACTAACATGGAAAAGGATGAAGTAAAGAGGAAGGAAACTAAAGTTCTTGTTAGCCCTAAAATCTACCTATCAAAATTATTGGACCTTTCCCAAAATTATGCACACTTCACTAAGCTTGTTGTCTCTTTAATCTTCTGGTCCTGTCAAATGGCTAGTGTCAAATGGCTAATCTGTATTATCTTGAAATGTATTAATATGTTTCCACAAGTCAGAATCTAATCTACCATACCCTTCATTTCAATAAAGTAAATGATCCTTACCCTATTTTTACCCATAACCAATTACAAAAATTTCATTTTAAAATCATTTTATTATAATAATATTTTTTAAATAAATTGAAATGTATATATTTTATTATCCATTTTCTTAAAGAATAAAAAAAAAAATTAGATAATACTTGGTTTTTGCACTTAACATCGAAGTCAACTCCCAAACTATAAACCTAATTTTTCTCATATATCCCGGCTATACCATATATTTACCCAAAAAGGTTTTCTTGATTTTATAGTAAATCTACCCAAAAAAAATTGTTTTTGATTTTATAATTTTTTATACCATATATTTACCCAAAAAGGTTTTCTTGATTTTATAGTAAATCTACCCAAAAAAAAGTTTTTTTGATTTTATAATTTTTATTTAAAAATAAAAACCTTTTGACATGTGCTTCGCTTTTATCCATTTTTGAAAAGTTTGGCCTTTGTTGAACAATAAGAAAAAGTATTGGGTAATAAAAGAATTCGTTATTGCACTTAACCTCCAAATCAACGCCCAAAGTTTTCAACCAACTGCTGATAATTCCAGGATCAACCAACTGCTCCAGATATGCTTCAAACAGCAGGCAGAAGGTGAATTCCGTCAGCGGCAGGGTTTTCTTTTCCTTCGCTTCTTTGGAACATGCAATAAACTCGTATTGAGAATGAAAGATAAATAAAACTAAATAATAAATATAAGAATCTTCCTATCTATCAAGAAGTAAAAGATCTGGATAGCGAAGGTATGAATCACGATCATGAGGAGGAACTGTTCGATCTCGTCCTGTCACTGTGCCTGGGCAATAGGTGCTGCTGGAACACTGGTCTTATAAGATGCTGCTACTACTGGTACTAGATAAGTTGCTTAAGGTTTTTTGTTTTTATGTTTTTACTTCCTAAAGATATTTTGGTTTTATGTTTTTACTTGAAAATAAAATCTTGTGCTTTTCTTTTATCCATTTTTGAAAAATTTGGTAAAATTAAATCTTTTAGGTTTTGAACCAAAAATTGTGCTCGATAAGTTTTTAATCAAACGTAAATTCAAAAGTAATTGCCCGAGCCCAAGCATAAGAGAAAATAGGCACTAAGTGATAGCTGGCAAATTCTTCACACAACGGATCAGTAATACATGTAAATGCTTGTGCATATAAACACATGTTAGCTCTGAAACGTCATACATGTGAGATATATCTTGCAAGAACAAAATGTTTTTTTGGACTGTGTGTATTGCATGGAAAGTAAAAAAATATTGTTCTTTGGACTGTGTGTATTACAGGGAAAGTAAACAACAACTACAATTTTTCAGAGCTTGAGTATTGTTAGGCCATGTAGTTTGTGAAGGCATGTGTAGATTCCATCAAGCTGACGATATTCAATGGTTTCGGTTAACAATTCTGTCTACCTTTTGAGGCATTCTAACTGGGATGGCTCCCATGTACATGGATTTTGGCACTCATGTACATGGATTTTGGCACTTTATGGGTAATGATGATAAATTCTTATGTTATGAGCGTTGTTTAAAGAAGTTTCATTTTGGCTATCCATGTTGGATATAATTTTATATCAAAAACATAGCTTAATACCATATATTGGATATAATTTTATATTAAAAACATAGATGATTACCATATATTGGATATAATTTCATATAAAAAACATAGCTTAATACCATATAAAAGATATTCCAAAGAAATCAACAACTTCATCAAATTCTTTAAGAAATCAGATCCCATGGAACACAATGGAGCTTCCCTTTCTAGAATGTCCAGTCACTAGCTTAATTCAATGGATGCCAGAATCTACTAAACAAATTTTAGTGTAAACATTTTTTGTTTTAACCCAAAGATAGTTGACAAACAAATTCATAAAGAAAGGCAAATTATGAACTACCCTAGAAGTAATAATTAGTTACATGTAAATATGCTACCACTACAAAAATTAATTTGTTCATGATACTACACCAGGGTAATAATTAGTTACATGTAAATATGCTACCACTACAAAGATTAATTTGTTCATGATACTACAAGTATAGACTGAATGAGCGCGTTACAACCTGGAGTAAGCACTAAAATAATTCAGGCTAACATGGATGGACACGGTGTATGAATTATACCATACCGTGCAACTCACATATAAAACTTTATATGTAAGTGGGGGTGGGAAGGCCTTCAACGTAAATATTGGTAGCATAGATTCTTGTATACCTTAAGGCCTATTCTGAGGGTTTGGTATATTCATGAAGAGTCCAGGAAGTAGGCGAAACTAACCAATTCTAAGAGTGCCAGAGGAACCAATATTTCTATCAATTATAGCAGTTGGAACTCACATCCCTAAATTGCTTTCCATACTCAGACAGCTACTGTTGTGATAAGACGGCTACTGTTGTGATAAGACTAGGCATATGCCAGAGGTCAGCCAGCTTAGCCACCTATTGCATGACTCTAGTCATTGCATGTCTCTGGTCTATATAACATTGAATAAAAGAGATGGGGTGGCTGCTTATCACTTGATATCAAATTCTGATTATTTCTCTCATTATTTCATTGAAGTGAGGTAAAATCCATCGACAAATTTATAAAGAAGGGAAAATTATATATAATTTGGAGTAGCTTGGTGGCTAAAAACGTCTCACAACAGAAGCATCGGGAGAAATTGTCAAATATTTTATGGAGCGATGGAGAGCCTGTTTCTTTGCAAAGGGATTGATTGGGCAGAATATGAAATAAACATCAATTGTATGGATATTGTTCATTTATCTACATACATTTTGGCTTATCCTTCAGGTTTTGATCGGGGATGTTGAGCCAGTCGTCCAATCACACAAAGATTTCTTCAGTATCTGGAAACAATTTGGATTTATATTAGAAGGATTCAATCTTTCTACATTCAGTGTGCAGTCTGGTCAAAGGAGTTTCCCATGCGTCCTGAGTTAAGTGAGAACACCTACTGACTTTAAAAAGCTACCAGGAATCTAATGTATTTTGATACTGTAGGAGACAATGTTGTTAGTCTATAGCATGCCGCACAATTCCCTTGTGGATACTATCACATAAAATATGTCAAACTCCAGCTAGAGAATATAATTTTGTTCAATTTTATGTGCCTTTGCTCCTCTGTATTGCATTTCTTGCATTTCAGGGTTTAGTTAAGAATTGTATGAGAATTTAATTCTTGTTAATTCTGTAGTGCATCAACCAATGTGTAATTATAATTTTCCAAGCAGAATGTGCCTACAATTGTTGTAGAAAACACATAAATTAGATGGAGCTACCATTGTAGTGGATCGAGCAATGAAAGAACACAGATTTATAAAGAAATATGCATTAAAATTTTGTAGGAATGAACACCAAGCTCTAGACCTATAAATTGTAAGTATCATGCAGAAGATCCTCCATAAATAAGATTCAGATTCGTAGGAAGCAATGACGCAAATATTCAGCTACGAGTGTGTCTCTCATTGATGTACATTTTTCTATGGTCGTTCTGAATAGCTAAGATTTTCAGTTTCAAATTCTGTAATAACTAATGATTGAATGTATAGGTAAAAGATCCACACATTGACTTATGATTATGAACTAGATATATGCTGCTAAATGTTAATGGAAGCAGTGAATAGACTACTCAATGGATAACTTCAAAACAATAAGTAATAAAATACCCTTAAAAATGAAGTATACTAATTGGATATGTTTATTGGACATGAGGAGGAATCCCGATCCGATCCGAGCCGACAATTGAGAATTTGTCCGTGTAGTCTTAGAAATCCTGTAGGGTTCTTAGAAAGGGGTTTTCTATATCTCAACCTTGTCTTAGAAATCCTGAAGGGTTCTCAGAAAGGGGTCCTTAGAAATCCTGGGGGGAGAATCTTGGAAATTAAACCCTTAAACCCCACTGCTGAAACCAATCAACCTATAATCGTATACTAGCATTTTGTTCATACCTTTTTTTCCGAACAAAGATCCAGCGCAACATCATATTATTTACAGGGGAGCGCGGGACATTATTAACAAAAATAATTTTTCTCAACAATACTATCAAGAATGAGTCATACTTGGCACACCAAGAGAAAACAACTTATTTCCTTGGCCCAAAGTTCCTACTGCTACTCTCCACCCTTGAAGCTTCAACAATTCCTACAAACTATTCCTGTTGTTGTTGCATACCCTTCCCCTTTTTATCAGGACACTGAGAAGCATAATGACCGTGCTTGCTTTAGTTGAAGCATTTGATATGGCTCAAATTTCCATTCAAGAAATCTTAATGGTTAATTAAGACCATTCCTCCATTTATTTGACAGATAGTAAGGATCTCATATTTATTATACATCTAACACTTACCAGAGAACTCCATTAAGCTCTTTGACTAGCTATACAATAAATTCTGGCTTCTTCCTTCGCGGGGTCACCCGGTACTGGAAATGGCACTGAAACTGCTACGGGTGGGGCTGATTCTATATCAATTATTTCCTGAAGCGAGACATCTGAGGTGTTCTTTTCTATTGCTACAGAGGCCTGAGGCTAGCAACTGTAACTATGAAATGAATGAACCAAATCCCAAAAGTAGCCATACAGCTAATGGCCCTCTATGACTTGACTGATAGCAGGGTGAGAAGGAGAGCGTTATATATGAAGGACAGAGGCATAGCATGATATAAATATGACTTGGGCAGCACTGAATCAAAAAGAGCCAACAACATAGTGCAACAATTTTATGTATCCAAGCACTACCCCGGAAAAAATCGGTTTGTTCGCCTACTGGGCCCAGGCAATTTATTTTGACAAGCAAGATCAGTCACAGAAGCAAAAAATGCATCTTCTCTTGGACCCCTCTTTGAATTAAGGAGGCAGATAAGAGAAGGTAAGGGGATCTTGGAGGAAGCGCAGGCCCATCATAGATTTTCGAGCAATGGATGTTTGATGACACTACAAAGGTAGTTTGAAATTTATTTTCTTCTATGTCTGTATAAATTTTAAATGTGGCCATTTATCAAGAACTTCAAAAAATGAACCCAAAACCTCCATGAGGAACCTTCTGGCATAATCGGTCGCCCCTATAATACACAACATCATGTGGGTTGGTGAGCCTATTTGTTCGTGTCTCTCCCATTAGTAATTCTTGTCTGGGGATTATGTAACTCACCTACTTCTTTTTAATAGCGAGGTAGGTTAAAATGAGAAGGTGAAGCGAAGGCTCAGCATTGTCCAAATAAAACTTAATTAACCAAGAATCTAAAGGATCAATGGCTCCATCTTATCATACATGAATGTTCTAAAGGATTGAATGCTATGTTTTAAAGCTGGAAAATTTCCCACCTTGTAGTGGGGTGCACGCACAGCTTGTCACTGTCATGCACTAGAGCAGCATGCTTCCATGTATCAACAAATAGTGTTTTTGGAAAATTTCCTTCCTTGTTGTGGGGTGCACGCACATCTTGTCACTGTCATGCACTAGAGCAACATGCTTCGATGTATCAACAAATAGTGTTTTTGGTGAATCTTTGCTTCTCTGCTAGTATATATTGAAATAATAACCACGGATGAGAATGGAGAGTCAGTAGCTACTAATCCAAAAGTGCTTGTTCCGGATCGTTTTGTAACGCCCACGAGATATTCTTAATTGGGATTATTCCCTCAAAGGTCCTGGTAGGTTCCCCGCCTGCTGGAAACCATCCCCGGTAGAGAAATAACTTTTGGTTGGAGTGAAAGCATCCCCAGCAGGCCAAAGTTTATAGTCCATTTTTTTACGCTATCCCGATATTCGTTAGATTTAGACTGCCGTGCGGCCTGCTTGGTCGTCGCCCATCCGAAGCAGGTGTAAATTACTAAGCAAGTGTAAATTACTATTAACTAGCGTAAAGGAGGTATCCCAACAGACTGACTAGCTGTAGGTGAGAGCTATAGCAGGTCGAGATAGCATGTGAAGAGGTATCAATATCTATTGGCTGTCATCTGAGGGCTTTGATGAGTTCATCAAAGGAAATATAGGAACCCTAAAGAAGACCCGCGCGATATAAACCCAACCAGTGAGGCTTCCTGAAAAGGAAAATCCAATAAGAAGTATAGTAAAAGTAAATAAGATCCCTAAATCCATCCGCTAAACTCCAAGAACCCTTATTGGTGTTGCAAAACTGAAAATAACCACCATATCTGAAAACCCTTAGTCCAAAGATTCCCTAGTGTAGCGGAAACTAAATTAAGTCCTAGGTTCAATCAGACCCTCTGCCCTAGATAACTATAGTTCTGTGAGCTAGCAGAGAGAAAGGAGAGGAGAGCTAACAATTCACCATAGTAAATACACAGGAAAGAAAACCCACCACACCAGGAAGTTTACACAGGGAAGCTACTTATCATGTTTGGATCTACACATATATAATGCAATCATTTGAGCTAGATTCGGTAAATTGTCAATATTAACTAATTTAGTCCGAACACAGCGGAGCATAGAGCAGTGAAGCAGTAATGGCCCACAGGATGACAGAGTTGTATCTATCATCGAAGCTTTTTACAAGAACCCTCTCTCCATTAGTATCTAATTAAAAATCACAATACAAAGAACTTGGAAACATGTTCTGGAATCAAAAGATATACAGAGAACCTAGAAGAACACTTTTCAAAGAAGGTATGAATGTTACCTGGTTAACTTGAACAGTTTGCAGTTTGCAAATCAAGTAGGGAAAATGCCAATGACACCAATTCTCCGTATAATAACTATGCTGAAGGAAGGAGCTAGTAAAAACCACAATTTATCGGTTTGGAAAAAGTCTGGATTTCATTCTAATCAGCCATCACACCAAATTTCTCAGTGTTCCGACCTTCTTGGCATATACCCACTCCCAATTTCCTAATTTCTTTACCCAAAATTCACCAATGTCCTCCATTTTTTTTCAATTTGTCTTTCGCTCTGTTAATATTATATTTTAATATTATAAAATGAAAAATTAAGAATATTGCATTTTTTCTCAATTTGTCTTTCCCTCTACTAATATTATAAATATTAAAAATTAGGTACAAAGTCTCTACTAATATTATAAATATTAAAAATTAGGTACAAAGTCTATTATATTATAATGGGAAATTCCATACCTACAAGATTTGAAGGAATTCCTCTTGTGTCTATTATGATATGCTTCAATTGGTACTTCTCCTATTGTGCCTAGGATTAGTCTCCTTTGAAGGAATATATTTCTCACTTCTTTTCATTAATGGGCTCTTGAAGGTGGTAGGTGGGTCCTTAAAATATGGCACGTTTCTTTTAATACATTTATATTATCAACAACTTCCTTTTAATATACTTATACTATTATTCAGAGGGTAATAATATTTCATATGTTCATATTATCGATACTAATGAAAACGGAAGGGGCATGTTGATGATCCAAACTTTGGACTATATTCCACTTTCCATATGAAATCTTAATGGACTCTAGTAGACCTTTCTTATATTTATTTGAAAACACATATTTACCATTATTATATTAGAGTTGGAGCAATGATTAGAATGAAAACATATGTACTTACCTACTGTACAACTGATATCCTCGAGAGTTTGAAACTTCCACAACTCTAGTATAGTTCTAAAAGTCTTTCTCGTAGATCTTATGGGGTCACAAATTCTTTGTTGGATCAAACCTAGGTTCCCAATTTTTTAGAGTCAAATGAATATTATTCTAGACTAATGCCTCGATTTGATTAACTCTATATCCTTCTCATAGCTAAATAGTTAGGTGGTCCCTTCAAGTTGTACCTGCCTAGATTGTTTCAATGGCGCAAAAAAAACAAAAAAGGAAAAATGAAGGTGATATGTCCCTTAGAAAGGATGTGAAAGGGAGGAACACAATTTATCATGGTAGACCAATTTGATTTCACTCAATGTCTTACATATGATTTTTTTTTTAAATAACAATATAAGGTTGGATGGAAAAACCATGCGTTCACACATTTAAACCAGTAGATTTATACCCGAAACCCATTTCTTATTGAAAATTTCAAGTGTTGACTAATTACTGGTAGGAGCAGCATCATGGAAGTGAATCCAATTCCAACTACCTTCGAGATTTGGAAATAAAATGAATGTGGTTTTGTTCACTGGGATGATCATTCATCACCTTTAAATCTGATTGTTCGCTACGGGTATCATTGTTCAAACACATTGTAATGACAATGTTTGTCATGATCATGCCCACCATCTCACAACACTGTGTAACAAGGAACATTTGAGGGAGGACATGCACATCATTCATCAGGTGAAGGAATTTTGAAGGAGGATTTGGACATCCTTCATCGAGTGAAGGAATTTTGAAGGAGGAATTAAATGTTGTAATTACATGTAGATCACGACACCCCTTGAATTTCCAAAGTGTTTATAACTTCATATGTTTTGGGTTGACACCTAACTCCATGTATTTATGTGTTGATACTTCTCTCTTCTTTATTCAATGTTCATTTTAATAAATATCACATTCATTTATGACTAATTTAGTGAGTTTCATTCATAATTTATTTTTAAAAAAAATATTTTATTTTAAATTTAAAACATGCATACACATGTTTTCATTGTAAAAAATGGCACACATTTGGGCAAGGTACCCAAGAAAATTAGTTTTCAACCCAGAGATGTCTGAACAATAGGTCCATGTTTCATATAGTATTGTCATGACATGTTGCATATATGTGATTGATATGCTCTTGATGGAATATATATATTATATGGATGGATGCTAAGACTATGTCATTATATAAAATTGATATTGGTTATTATTGACTTTCAAACTAAATTTAACTTGTAGGAAAGATCCACATGAGAAGGTTGATGTGACTTGCTCTGATGACAAGTAATGAAGTATACATATCAGGTTTATGCTTAGAGGGAGCTGAGTGCTGAGGTATAGAGGGATTAAGAGGATCCATAGAATGTAGGATCAATTATCCTAGATATCATCCTCCTAGGTGTCAGCATAGAGTCAACAAAAGAGAATCTGTCATACATTTGTTATTGATGGCTTGTTCCTTACTAGATTGGAACAAATGGTAAGTTTAGAGATCAAGAGGGAGCCAACTGTTCTCCTCAAACCCCAACAAAATGGGATTACAAAGTAAATATGTGATCTCCCTTGAGAAAGTTATTAAGAGAAAGTGCAAAAGAGGTAAGTGAGGTAAGTGTTTTGAATGTTTTGAATTATTTTTTTATGTTTCCATTTTTTAGTTATTTTTTATTTTATTGTGTGTGTGTGTGTGTGTGAAAATATTTGTGTGGTTTTCTTAGGTTTTGGTTTGTCCATTATATCTCATATTTTTTGTCCTCTCTTAGACAATGGTTTAAGGATGAAATATAGGGTACCTATTAGGCCATAAAATTTATCATTGGGGTTTATAGGAAATGGGTGAGGCTCCAAATAATCACACATGTACTTCACAAGGGATCGTCCCCTACACCTGTGATTTGGTGGAAATGTCAAGGTTGATAAAACTAAGCATGATCCTTGGAGATCATTCCATAGGTAGAGATTGAAAATGAAGGTATTGAGCCATAAAATCTACCACTAATACTCATGGAAAATGCATAGGATATTTAACCATCATGCAAACCTAGCAAAGCATATGTGGACCCACTCCCACCCAACCTTATCCGCATGGGACTATTTGCAATTCACCGACGGATTTTTATCCTCAAAATGTGGAGATGTTGGGGTTTCCTCTACACCCGAAAACAATCCTACATACCGTGACCTGAGCTTTGTCATAGCGCACAACAAAGATATTCGATAAATTCTATAAAAGTCCATCACCTGGCTTCGTAGTAGGTAAAATGCAAAATAATACTCAAATATGTCAGTTTAAGGGAATTTCACATAACAAACGAAACTTCTTTAAAATTTAATAGAAATTTGACAAACCTCAAAAGAATCATTGAAAATTGAGCCAATCATTCTAAATCTTTAACGAAAAATCCAACAATGTCACAAAACTTGAGCAACTAACTGCTTTTTTCCTTAAGAGATGTCCGCTTATAAGTCCAAATATGTAAAAACATTTGATCCACTTCTTCAAAGTAACACTATGGGAATTATTGAAATGCTTGTTGCTTCATTCCATTTTAAACCAAGACCAAAATGTCCTTAAGAGTACAAAGAAAGTTAGCTTTTATGTTAAGATTGATATCCAGTTCTTGTGCCTTGGATGTTCTTGGTAAAAATGAGGGTATGGATGGGGGGGTTTTCCAAAACAACCTTGTAGGGTGACATTTTGGTAGCACCATGATAGGTCGTATTGTACCACCTTTCTGCAAGGGGGTGTAGAGGCGATGGTAGAACTACTAAACCCAATGGCCATATTAGTCAATGCAAAACCCAATGTCTAACGATATTTTTATGGTCAACACCTCACAACCTCTATTACTTGTTATTAACTCCAATATCTCAAGTTTTGCAGTATCCAGAAGTATTATGACATGTATCATCATCGTAGACATCGACATTGTCATCATCATCATCATCATCATGAATGCCATATGGTACATCAACATCATATTGATCATCATCCTCATTATGATCATCATCGTCGTCAGTATTAAGTACATCATCAACAAAATCATCCTCATCATTGTCATTATGGTCACGTCTATGCCATTAGTGTTCTTAATCACTCATCGACATTAGGATTCATGTCATGTAATTGTTAAGGTCATTTATATGTTGTTACAGTCATTTCGATGATAATAGGGTTGTTTAGATGTCATTACAGACATTTAGGTGCCATTAGAATCAATTAGGATCCAAAAGTGATACCACATGCATAACCATCGTTGACATCCAAATCCACATCGTCATCGTCATCGTACAATAAATCAACATCGTTTTCATCATCATAGTCATCATCAATGTCATCATCAATATAATTGCGATAATAACGAGCAAGGAGACATACTACCTTAGAAGAATGGATGATATAGTCTTATACTAAATCATATCCATATGCTCCATCATAATTATCGTAATGCATCATCGTCATGTTGTTAGGGCCAATCATATTCCATTAGGGTATAACAAATGTTATTGGGGACACTAAAATGCCATTAGATCAATTTAGGTGGCATTATGGTAATTTACCCCTCACTAGGATGAATCAAGATTCAAAAGTGCCATGATTACGATCATTTAGGTGCCATTATGATAAATCGAGATCCAAAATTACTATCACATGAATCATGATCATTGGCATTGACATTGATATATCTGGCGTTATGTCGAACGTTTTTTGAACATAATTCCTAGCTCTAAACCTAGTGCAATTCCTAGCATGGTTCCTTTTGAAATTTATGGCATTATTCTAGGCATTATATTTTGGATCTATACTTGGCACTATATTGGATGTTTTATAGGCTCAATTCTTGGCTCTATACTTAGCGCTATGTTGAATGTTTTTCTTGCCGAAATTCGTGGTGCAATTCTTGTCACTAACCCTGGATTAATATATGGTGCTATGATATTCATGATGTTTTTTTGGAGGCTATTAGCGTTATATGGGATGCTTTTGTGGACGCTAATTGGGACATTAATTGGGATGCTAATTGGGATGTTAATTATCGTCCAAAATAGCACCAACTTTTAAAAAGGAACGATAATTGGGATGTTAATTAGGAAATTAATTGGGATGCTAATTGGGATGCTAATTGGAACGCTAATTGGGTATCTAATGGGGATGCTATGTCACGTCCCCATGCCTCCGACCGGCAAGGAGGACGCGATCCATGGCTTTGTCCAAGCATACTAACAGCCTCATGAACATGTACAGGAAGTAAAATCGCCTAGAACAGAATGCTTAAGCGAATTTGAACTAAATTATGCACCCATAATTATTAATCATTCACAGATGCAATTTAATTATCATACACAGCGGAAAATAACAGCATTCAGACATGCATTCATTCAACATGCTCATTTCATTTTCATTATCAGTAAATTAAGAATCCTAGAGGTAAAATGTACAAGATCACTTATCTTATGAAAGCTTTGCTCCGCAACCAGCTACGCCGCTGCAACGTTCCACCCAACCATAGGCCAGCGTGCTCATCAATTTCTCAGCAACGCTGCCACCCCCGAGCTGGGCATGATTCTCCAAGGAATAAGGGAACTAGCAGACTGACACATAGCCAAAGGTAACCAAAACACAGCCAAGCCAACCAAGTTGGGTTTATCAGGCCATTAAGGAGCTGGAGAAGGCAATTTGCTAAGCTGGTGAGCTCACTACAGAGCCAAGAACACCTACACCAAAACTAGCCTGACCTCTAACACACCCATCCACACCCAACACAAGGAATCAGTCCCTTCTCTGCTACACAATCCCTCGGGCCCTGCATTCCCTTCCAGTGCTATTCAGGGTTGATGGAGAAGAAGGCCAGCCCTCTAGTTTTGTCTGTGTGGTTTCTAGCACCAGGTTTATCAAGCAACCAAGCCAAAATCCTCACTCCTCACACAGTCCAAGGACCAACAATTGCTCTCAGGCAATCAATTCAGCTCTCACAGCTTAAACAGTAAAAACGAATTACACAGCCCCATACATAACAGCAAAAATGGCTCACAACATGGGGAAACACACACAATCCTGAAGCTTATCATTGAACACAACTCGCAGCAAGGGGAAAAACGCCCCAAATAGTCTGTGCGTGAGACCATTAATCAGTGAGACAACCAAAAACGTGAATGGCTCTTCACAGCCATGGCAAAAACTCATGAAATCACAAAAACGTGAATGGGAAAATGCACCAGCAGCTCCAAGAACGTGAGGAGGACAACCCATGCCCTGGCATTACAAAAATGACCTCCAATCCATGGGAAAAAATGAATCCAAAGCCAAAAACATGGAAGGAAAAACACACAGGAAACTCCAGCTGCTCCCCAAAATGTGAGCAAACTGAAAAACGTGATTGCATAGCAGAATGGCATATGATTTTTGGTCCTTTTCCTTGCCCAGGAAGTCAGAACACGTTTTTCCAAAAATGGGTCTCTGCCCAATTCGAAATTGGTTGCCCATACTCTTCCCCTTCCATGCAATAACTGCCTCAACCACCAACAATCTTTCTTCAATGAAAGTGGTTGGGTAAAAACAAGAAGAAGTCACATGGGTAATTTCCCTCATTGGCTAAAGTTGGACAATTTCCCCACATCCTTACCCTTGGAAGATCATGCCCCATTCGATTTAGTTGCCGCGGCCGTAGCTGGTTGTGTTCATTTTAATTAATTATAGATGCATATTTACATGATGCTGAAACTTAATATGCGCCGCACGCCCTGATATTCAATCGGTGACGATTTAAATCCCAAAACATAGCATAGTCGATCAATGGCGGGGCCTTGGCCTTTAGCTCCACACCATGATCATTTACAATATATACATCATATACATCTAATGTAACGGGATCAAAACCGGGGCATTACATGCTAACTGGGATGCTAATTAACGTCCAAAATAGCGCCATGTTTTAAAAAGGGACGCTAATTGGGATGCTGATTGGGATGCTAATTGGGACGCTAATTGGGACGATAATAAGGACGCTAATTGGGATGCTAATTAGTGTCTAAAATAGCTCCAACTTTTAAAAAGAGACGCAAATAACACCATTAAAAGCGTCATCCCATGTAAAAGCGTCCACTTTGTCAAACAAATGATGGAAAATACACTAAAAGCGATAGTGGATGCTAAAAAGGAAGCTAAAAGAGACGCTAATCATAGGGTTTTGTTGTAGTGAATCTACCAAATTATCTATGCATTATAAAAACATCATAACTCTGTCATATTCAGGAAAAATAAAATAAAAAAATGCAATCCCTCTATTAACCATTCATTGTATTTTGCATACATATACATCATCGTCCCTGTCTACATACACGCTATTCTCTCCCTTACATTTTCGATACATGGCTCTTTTATAGCTCGAAGGCTAAGATAACCACTTCCGGTTTTACAATAACAAACTCAATCTTCTATTTAATGATACAACTGTTTGATTCTTTAATTAATGGCTAATGAGATATGCTTTGGTTTGCTCTCGAATAGCAAATCTTCATCTCTATGGCACGTAGTGCCTAGAGATGAAGATTGCATTAACCGTACATGAGTCATCAATGAGATTGAATATGGATAAACTCGGATTTGTTTGAGCAAGCTTGCCATGTATGGAGAAGCTTCATAATGACTAACTGTTGTTGAATGCTAACGTGTGCTGCAGAAATCAAAGTATGATGCAGAAATGTAATTAGTCACAAATCCTTCAAGAAATGACATTTAAACATTAAATCAAAGGAAATTAATTAATTATCATACCTTAATAACTTGCTAAATATTTGGGTGAATATGTGAAAATGTAGAAGGATTTGTGGGATAAAAGGATCAAATAAAGAGATCAAAGGTGTATATGGAGGGTGTAAAGAGGTACAAAAGAGTGTCAATTTGGCAAGCCAACAGATACTAATGTCTATTTGAAGCTGATTCATGGTTCCTTAATCATTATTGTATTGTATGTGTATGATCTTCTGATCACAAGAAGTTCCAAGAATTAAATTTCCTCCTTGAAGAATGCATTGAACCATTCCTTCTCTATGACTGATTTGGGATTGTTAAGCTAATTTTTGGGGCTTGATATTTCTCAATCAGATTTTGGAATCAAGGTAAATCAGTCCAAGTATGCTTCATATCTACTAAATCAGTCCATAATGAATGATTGCAATCCAAGAAAGACTCCTTTCCTTTCAAGAGTTAAGCTTGAAGAAGCATAGTCAACTCCATTGGAAAACAACACCGTGTATAGGAAACTGGTTGGTTGTCTTCTTTATTTTACTCATACTCGACCTGATCTATTTTATGTAGTGAGTGTGGCTTCTAGATACATGGATCACCCTCATGAAATCCATTCATTAGAGAGCAGCAAAAATAATCCTAAACTCTGTACAAGGAACAAAAACTCATGGGATTCACTATGGTGCACAATCTAGTCTACAGATAGTTGGTTTTATTGACATCATAAAAGTCTTATCATTGTTGATGTATTTGTAACTTCGGAATGTATTCACTTATATATCTTATGTATTGTACCCTGATGTTCATTCCAAGAAGTATCTGTAATGTAATTGAGTCACGTCATGCCCCGATGTTTCGATCGGGAGATTCAATAATGTAAACAAGTCATGTAAAGTCATAGAGTATAACCCTCCTTATTGATCAAGGGTTAAAGTCCCCGCAGTTGTGGGGCCCTAGGGTTATTAGACTCTCCTAGAGAATTCGGCCCTAGTGAGTTATTTTCAATTTGGGAATTAGTATAATAGAGATGGATCCTCTCTATTTAACACACATTCACTCACATTCACTCACACTCAATTGTAGCGCATAACTGAGAGAGAGAGAAGAAGCTGGGACAAGAGAGAGAGAGAGAGAGAGAGAGAGAGAGAGAGACTACTGCTATCGGGAGATCATCTTACTGTCTTTGGCTTTTACTTTTGGTGCTAATTCTATCTCTGAGGAAGTTGTGGGGTTTTCTCCTTTATGGTTTCCCCGAGGAAAATCTTTGTGTTCATTGTCTCTTGTGATTAATTGTTGTGCTTGTTATTCTCTCAGATAAGATCCTAAGATCATATAGCTTAAATGTTAAAAATCTAACATGGTATCAGAGCTAACCTGAGAAGAAGACACTGTGCAGCTGCTGAATCTAGGGATTCCTACTTTTTGGATCTATCTCCACATATTTTCAGCAAAAGAAGGCTAGGATGACTCTCCTCTCTAGGGTGCATCTTTCTGTCGAAGCAGAATCTGATTCTGAGCATTTTCAGTTTTTGACCCGACACTACTACGAGAAATTAGGGATTTCTACATAAGTGGAATTTTTTAGTAATCCCAGGCCTGGATTGATCTCCTCCCCAAAATCGAAGTTTAGAGATCAAGATCAAAGTTTTTGGTTGGGTAGAACTCCGGGAAAGTCAAACCCTAATCTGCTCCTGAACCAAAAAACTAGCTCTGCAGAAATTCAGCTCTAGATCCAGTTTCGACATCTTAACCTAGTAAGATCTAAAACTTTTGCATTTCCATTTGAGGTTCTCTGTTAAGATGTCTCATCATACCAAGCTTGATGAAAAGCTTAAGGGAGCTGATAACTTTTGAGCTTGGAAATATAGGATCTCCCTAGTCGTGGAAGAAAATGAGTTGGACTCTCACATCAATGAAGAGGTTCCAATTCCAAAGGGAGATGAGGCTAAGGCCTTACAGAAGAAGAATTGGTCATGGCTATGAGGATTATTGCTGATTCAATCAAGGATCACCTCATACCACAGGTGTCCTCTCTAAAGACACCTAAAGAGATGTTTGATGCCCTAACCAAGTTATTTGAAGGGAAGAACATAAACCAAAAGATGACTCTGAGAAAACAATTGAAGAATGTAAAGATCCAGAATGTGGAGACCATCCAATCTTACTTTACAAGGGTCTCTCAGATCAAGGAACAGTTCGAAGCGGTAGATGAATAAGTTGAGAATGCAGAAATTGTGATGAACACCTTGAATGATCTCCCTAGGGCATGGGACTCTTTCATTCAAGGGATCTGTGCCAGAAAGAAGCTAGTCATGTTCAGCAGACCGTGGGAGGAATGCTCACAAGAAGAAGCTCGAATATCAGCTCGAGAAGAAAAGATGGGAAGTGAAGA
This sequence comes from Pseudotsuga menziesii, assembly GCA_001517045.1. NCBI lineage: Eukaryota > Viridiplantae > Streptophyta > Pinopsida > Pinales > Pinaceae > Pseudotsuga > Pseudotsuga menziesii. Next base: position 68,982 of record LPNX010116341.1, read on the forward strand.
TCAATCTCTCACAGTACAATCCAAGAAAAGTAGAACAGACCATCACAAAGGTAAGCACTCTTGCCAAAATAAAAACACTAGAAAGTCTAACAAATATTTGTCTAAGTACATTTGCTTTACATGTGATGAAAGAGGACACCTTGTAAGAGATTGTCCTAGAAACAAAGATAGATCTCACAAGAGGAAGGGAAACAAGAAAATACATCATGTTCATGCTGCAGAAGACGATGAGCCTTCCAAGAAGAGAATCAAACAAGACAGTGATGATTCTTCAAGTTATGATGAATATGTTTTGATTTCCGCTCTCACGAGAAACATCACACATGGAAGCAATGATTGGCTTATAGACAGTGGGGCTTCCAAACACATGACAGGATTCAAAGAATCATTTGTGAAAATGAATCACCCCACAAGGTGAAACTTGGGGATGGCTACCAATATCCAATAAAAGGTAGTGGAGAATCCTCCTACAAATTAGACTCTGGAAAGTCTATGAAAATGAAGCATGTCCTATTTGTACCAGGACTAAAGAAGAACCTTCTCTCCATCTCTGCATTAGATGTAAAAGGTATAAGAGTTGCATTTATAGATTCCAAGTCATCATGTGGCTAAAAGGAAAGACTATTGACGATGCAGTAGTAATTGGAGAACAAGAGGGAGGACTATATAGATTAAAGGGCCGACCAGAACAAGCTTTGGTTCATCACTCAGTAGAACCCAATGAACTTTGGCATAGAAGGCTTGCACATGTACACTATAGGGCACTACCACTTGCAAGCAAATATGTTGAAGGTCTTCCATAAATACAAGCAAAACATGCAGGAGTATGCAAGGGATGTGCGAAACGAAAGAACACAAAGAAGACATTTCCAAGTAGCGAAAGCAAGGCTAAAGGAATCTTGGAAATCATTCACTCCAATGTATGTGGTCCGATGTCATCTAGTTCATTAAGCGGGTATGTATACTATGTTTCTTTCATTGATGATTTTTCTAGGAAGACATGGATATACTTCATGAAGAACAAAGATGAAGTATTCAGCAAGTTCAAGGAATTCAAAGCCTTGATCGAAAACTACGCAGAGAAGAAGATCAAGATTTTTCGATCAGACAATGGCGAAGAATTCACATCAAATGAATTCAAGGAATTATGCAAATATTTAGGGATTAAGAGGGAGTTGACCACTCCATATAATCCACAATAGAATGGGGTTGCATAAAGAAAGAATAGAACGATCATGGAAGCTACAAGTGCAATGCTTCATGATCAAGATCTTCCCATGCATCTATGGGCAGAGGTGGCTAGAACAGCTGTGTATGTACATAACCGTACTCCACATAGACTACTCGAGAACAAGACACCTGAAGAAGTATTTTTTGGCAAGAAACCAGAAGTTAGTCATCTTAGAATATTTGTCTGTCCAGTGTACATACACATTCCAAAAGAAAAGAGGACAAAGTTAGACCCTTCGGGAAGGAAGGGTATATTTGTGGGATATTCTAAAATCTCGAAGTCTTACAGAATATACTTCCTAGGATTCAAGAAGATCGACATCAGCAGGGACGTAACATTTGACAAAGACTCAGCTTACAACAAATCCACAAAGAGACCTATTGAAGAACCTATAGAAAAAGAAGTACCCAGAATTCATGACACAACCATGAACGAATCAATTCTAGAAGAAGATCAAGAAATAGAAGAACCACAAGAACCTGTAGATCCACCTCAGGAGAAGAATCCTCACAAGAGGAAACCTGCTTGGGTACAAGAAGCTATCCAAGGTACAGAAATATATGGGGCTCCAGAAGAGATACACAGAGAGAGGAAAAGAACCAGGTCATGCTCTGATTATTTAGCCCTATTATGTGACTTCATTGATAAAGAACCTTCCAACTATGAAGAAGCAACAGAAAAGAAATAATGGAAGGGTGCTATGATCGAAGAGTATCAATCGATCATGAAGAATGATGTTTGGGATGTTGTCCCAAGACCATAGGGGAAGTCTATTGTGACTTCCAAATGGATCTATAAGATCAAGCATGCTGTAGATGGTAGCATAGAGAAATATAATGAAACATTTGTGGCTCATGGTTTCTCCCAGAAAGAAAGAATAGATTATGAAGAAACTTTTGCTCATGTAGCCAGATATACTTCCATCATATCAGCACTTTCTTTAGTTGCAGTAATGAAGTGGAAAGTACACCAGATGGATGTCAAGACAGCTTTCTTGAATGGTGTAGTAGAAGAGGAATTATATGTGAAGTAGACACTCAGTTTTGAGACACATGACAGAGAGACTCATGTGTGTAAGTTAAAAAAAGCCCTGTACGGTTTGAAACATGCACCCAGGACATGGTACGGAAGAATTGACAGCTTCCTATCTAGTTTGGGCTTTACCAAGAGTAAAGCGGATTCCAACCTTTACTACAAGGTTGAAGAAGGGAACCCAGTGATACTCCTACTATATGTAGATGATCTATTTGTAACAGGTGAGAATGGGTTGATTGCTGATAGAAAGAGGAAGCTTGCTGTCGAGTTCGAAATGAAGGACTTGGGTATGATGCACTATTTTCTAGGCATGGAGGTGTGGCAGAATGCAGATGGAATTTCTCTGGGACAAGGGAAGTATGCAGTAGAGATCCTGAAGAGGTTCAGGATGATGGACTGCAAAGCCATGACCACACCTATGGCATCAAACCTGAAGCTATTGAGTGATGCTTCATTAGAAGCAGTTGATGCTACGATGTATCGTCAGATGATTGGGTCCTTGATGTACCTGACGAATACAAGACCAGATATTTGCTTTGCTGTGAACACCTTGGGCTAGTTCCTGACGGATCTGAGACATGTTCACTTCATTGTTGTAAAGCATATTCTAAGGTACCTAAAGGGTACAGTTGATTATGGGCTCAAGTATGAGGTGAATCAAAAGATTAGCCTAGAAGGTTATGTGGATTTGGATTGGGCAAGCAGTGCCATTAATAGAAAGAGCACTTCAAGGTGTTGCTTCAGTATGGGATCAGGTGTGATCTCCTGGTTTAGCAGGAATCAATCCCGTGTGGCACTGAGTACAGTCAAAGCAGAGTATGTTGCAGCTTGTTCGACTAGTTGTGAGCAAGTGTGGCTGAGAAAGCTACTGTCTGATTTATTTGATCTCCAGATGGATGCTGCTTGTATATATTGTGACAACCAGAGATGTGTGAAGCTGTTGGAGAACCCAGTGTTCCATGACAAGTCAAATCATATCGAGATCAAGTATCACTATATCAGGGCTATGGTGCAGAGAGGAGCAGTGAAGCTCCAGTATGTTCCAACGGACAAGCAGATAGCTGATGTACTGGACAAACCATTAGCCAGAGTAAAGTTTGAGTACTTTAGGGAGAAACTTGGTGTTCTCTAGATCGAGGTTCCCTCCAAAGGGAATTTATGTGTCCATTGGCCTTTCTGACATGGTGGAAGGCTGAGCTTCACATGGTCAAATGTAAGTGCATAGATGCTCTGATGTGATTGTGGGTTGTGTTACCACATGATCAGTGCAGAGATATCCTGATGTGATTGTGGGATGTACTCCCACATGATCAGTGCAAATCCATTCTTATGTGATTGAGGGATATGTTCCCACATGATCAGATATAAGTACCGAGATGCTCTGATGTGATTGTGGGTTGTGTTACCACATGATCAGTGCAGAGATATTCTGATGTGATTGTGGGATGTGTTCCCACATGATCTGTGCAGATCCATTCTGATGTGATTGAGGGATGTGTTCCCACATGATCGGATGTAAGTGCAACGCCTTTCTGACATGACGAGGTTGGATGTAAGTGTAGAGCCTTTCTGACATAATGAGGTCGGATGTAAGTGTAGAGCCTTTCTGACATGATCAGGTCGGATGTAAGTGCAGAGCGTTTCTGACAAGATGAGGTCGGATGTGAGTGTTGGGCCTTTCTGACATGGGTTTTGGATGTGTTCCTCCCATGGTCAAATGTGAGTGTTGGGTGTGCCTTTCTGACATGGTTCTTGGATGTGTTCCTCCCATGGTCAGATGTAAGTGTTGGGCGGTCCTTTTTGACATTGTTCATTCCATGGTCAGATATAAGTGTTGAAGACGATGAAGACCTACATGAATGCTAGGCCTACAACCAGCATGAAAAATGGTTGGCTCTGTAGAACTTCCTGTGATGAGTAGAATTGAGATAGCACCAGTGATGATGACCCAGTGATGATCCAGACTTGATGATAATCCAGTGACAATCTAGATCAAGTGATGATCCAGACTTGATGATGATCCATTGATGCTCTAGATCAAGTGATGATCTAAACTTGATGATGATCCAGTGATGCTCCATATCAAGTGATGATACAGACTTGATGATGATCCAGTGATGCTCTAGATCAAGTGATGATTTAGACTAGATGATGATCCAGTGATGATCCAGACTTGATGAATATGACTTGATGATGAAGATGACTCGAAGATGAAGATGACTTGATGATGATCCAGATGATACGGAAAAGAAGACTTGTGATGATAAATTATGTCAAGAGAATACTTTCCTAGTTAAGAGGGAGTGTTGATGTATTTGTAACTTCGGAATGCATTCACTTGTATATCTTATGTATTGTACCTCGATGTTCATTTCGGGAAGTATCTATAATGTAATTGAGTCATGTCATGCCCCGATGTTCTGATCGGGAGATTTAATAATGTAAACAAGTCATGTAAAGTCATAGAGTATAACCCTCCTTATTGATCAAGGGTTAAATTCCCCGCAGTTGTGGGGCCCTAGGGTTATTAGACTCTCCTAGAGAAGTCAACCCTAGTGAGTTATTGTCAAGTTGGGAATTAGTATAAATAGAGAGGGAGCCTCTCTATTTAATACACATTCACTCACACTCAGTTGTAGTGCATAACTGAGAGAGAGAGAAGAAGCTGGGACAAGAGAGAGAGAGAATACTGTTGTTGGGAGATCATCTTACTATCTTTGGGTTTTACTTTTGGTGTTGATTCTATCTCTGAGGAAGTTGTGGGGTTTTCTCCTTTATGGTTTCCCCAAGGAAAATCCTTGTGTTCATTGTCTCTTGTGATTGATTTTTGTGCTTGTTATTCTTTCATATAAGATCCTAAGCTCATATAGCTTAAATGATAAAAATATAACTATCACATATTCAATCTATTCGAGGTGTGACACATTCATATATAGGTTTATTCATAAGCATATGTTGTGTGACATATTCAGATCCACTTCATTCATAACATACATGCACTCGACATAAACATAAATATCAAAGTTACACAGAGACAAGATGTAACGTGGAAATCCACCCAGGAAAAACCACGAAGGTGCTCTTCATCTGGCATGAGAAATAGGTTAGCATATTTGGTCGGTGCACTCATCTTGCAGACTATTCTTTAAATATTCTTTACAATTCGTACATTTGTCTCCTCTCATTCTCTTTGGTATTGGTTTATGTATTTCTTCTCTTCTTCTCTCAACTGTTGATCCACACATAGCCTAGATCGATCCTCTTTCTCTTGTTTATTCTCGATTAAGACTATTCATGTCTTCGACTGATCTACTTCCGCTCTTTAACCTTGATCATCATGCACACACCTTCGGTTTTCACTTTTATAAGCTTTTATGAATCTTAAACCAACCTTCAACTAACTCACAACTATCAGTTGACAGGTTGTCTTTCTATTTCTATACATTAAGTTACATCTCAAAATAGGCATTATTGGCCCAAAAATACAATCAACATTTTAGTCTAACAAACGCTTTCCAAAAATAGTCAAACTCTACCTTTCGACTGCTTTATTCCTCTTCTGTCACGGTTCCTCCCATCGTAGCTTATTCTGTCTCAGCTCCTTCCATCGCACCTCCTTCCTGTCTTTCGACCAGAATCTTTATCTTCCCAAGCAAAATTATTGTTGAATTTTGCCTAACATTTCCTAGGGCCAACATATTTATTTACCCTAGATTCGTAGACACTTCCTCTAAGACTTAAGGCCCAAGCTTCTCTCCCTCCATATTCCTTTATCTCCTCCCCCCATCTCTCCATATTTTGAGTTCTCTCTCTCTCTCTCTCTCTCTCTCTCTCTCTCTCTCTCCATATCTTTCAATATCTCTCCCACCCTCTTTGTTTCTCTCTACCTCCATCACTTTGTCCCTCTTACTCTCCACATCTTTCTCTATCTCCCTCTTCTTTCTCCCTACCTCTCTCTCTCTCTATCCATCTATAAATCTCTCTACCACCATCATTAGATCTCATTATCTCTCACTTGATCCCTCTCTATATCCCCATTCTTCCCCCATTTCCACCTCTAAACTCTAAACCTTCTTTCTCCGACTATCTCCCCTCTCTACATATACCCCTCTCCCTCTCCAACTCTCTCTACCACCACCACTCTCTCATGATCTCTCTCCCTCTCAATATCCACTTCTCTCTCTCCTCCTATCTTCCCATCCCTCTCTCTCTCACACCATTTCTCCCTCTATCTCTTCCTCCATCTTCCCATATAACATTCACCCTCTCTCTTTTTCTAGCCCCTCATTCTCTCTCCCTCTCACTCTCCACCTCTCTCTCTCCCTCCATTTATATTTCTCTCCTCCCTCCTCATCCTCCTGCTCTCCCTCCCTCCATCTCTCTCTCTCTCTCCATATTTCGAGGTCTCTTTCACCCTTCTCTATCACCCTCTATCTATACCTCTCACACACACACACACACACACACACACATACACACACACTTATTTACTCCCTCTCTATCCCTTCCTCTCTTCCTCGATCTCTCCCTCTCTCTTTATTTATCTCTACCTTTATCACTCTCTCCCTCACACTCTCCACCTCTCTCTCTCTCTCTCTCTAAATTTCTCTAGCGCACTCACTCTCTCATTCTCTCTCTCCCTCTTACTCTCTGATACTGGTCTTTCTCCTTCTCTCTCACCTAAACTTCTCTATCTCACCCTTTCTCCCTCTCTCTCTTGGCCTTCATATTACCCTATTTCCTTCCCCATCTCTCTACACCCCCTCATTGTCTCTCACTCTTGCTCTCTACCTCTCCCTATCTGTACATTTGTCTCATTCTTACCCTCTCTCCTTCCCTCTCTCTGTCCATATTCTCGCTTCTCTTTCCCTCTTCTTTATCACCTTTACTCTAAACCTTCCTCTATTTGATTGTCTCTCTCCCACCCTCCCTTACTCTTTCTCTCTCTCTCCCTTCCTCTATTCCTTTATCTCGCTCGCCCTCTTTGTTTCTCTCTAGCTCACACTCTCTCCCTCTCACTCTCCACTTCTCTCTCGCACCATCACCTGTATTTACCACTACCCTTTTCTATCTCTCCCTCTCTCTCACCCCCTCTACTATTCATTCTCCCTACCTCTCTCTCCCTCGTTGATTCTTTCTACCACCATCACTCTCTCATGATCTCTCCACCTCTTACTCCATCTCTATCTCTTCTTTTATCCCTCGTACCTACACCCCTTTCTCTCCCCCTCCATCTCTCCCACTCCATATTCCATGTATCCTTACCCCCCCCATCTCTCTCACTCCATATTCCCTATCTCCTTCCCCCTCTCTCATCAAACTTCCCCATCCCTTAATATCATATTATTTATCCATCTACAAGTCTCTCATTGCATTTGAACTGTGTACACTCTCAGAGTGTGTTTGTTCCTATAGAATGTGCACATTAAAGGAATGTGTGTGTGTTATTAATGCACATGAGCACTCTAATGTATGCACATTGTTTTAAATTTGAATTTCATAAGCAAGAAAATTAGGTGTTTGTTTACTAGGTTGGTCCAGATTTAGGTTCAGGATAACAAACCTAGTGCTTTGGACTGCAAATTCATGAAAACTTCTCATTTTCAAAATTTCTCTGCATATCTCTATTTTTGACATTATTTTTCTATAGGCTAAACAAATATGTTGTCAATGAAACTATAGACCCATATATATATTGTTAATATATTTTCTGCTTGACATATACCGAAATCTTAAAATAAATGCCTCCTTTATTTATGCTTAGCTTTTTTTTTGCCTTAAGCATTTTTTACCAAAATTATATGGTGCACCATAACGCACTAATACCTAGGATCTAAAATGAAAGTAAAAATTCTTTGATAGTGTTAAGACCCCTTTAGAATGCACTAACAAAAGGCCTTGTCATTTCAATGATAAAATGACTTTCGTAATTAATAACAAATATATAAAATTAAGAATATAAATTTTGGAAAAATAGTTGTGAACTTGATCAATGAGTTCTCTACATCTCTACAATTTTTTGTACCAAAATTCCATAATTTATGTACTACAAGGTTGCATAAACAAACACATAGACACTATATTTTGCATGAAACTTTACATATCAATATTAGGAAAACACAAATTTCACATAGTTATACACAATTTATGTAAATAAAAATTATATATTTGGAAAGCTAATTCATTTTCCTACATTTCATCCTTTTACACCATATTCAAATTTATTGTGGGAGTATCTCGAATAATACCTCCAAGTTAACATACCGTTGTTTTTCCAGGTTTCCATTGCCACTAACGTCTCATGCGAGACCAACATTAGCTTACACCAGCCTTGATATTTTTATTTTATTTTATTTTCAAAATTACACTTACAAAACCATGCCCACAACATCGAATCAGCACAAAGAAAATTCAACAACATAAAAAGTACACAACCAAAAATTTTGAAAAAGTATATACACCCCAAATTAATGTGTCCTCTTCAAAGGGGTAGTTTTTGTTTTTTTATTTTTGTAACCAGTAAAAAAAAAGTTTACGTGCACACACGTGTGTACGAAATGCAATTAAAATGTTCAACAGTCAGTTTCAAATATTAATTAACAATATAATTTTCCAACATAAATTAAAAAAAAATTATGTGCGCCCCAATGCATTTTATGTAGATTATGCTCATATTTTTTTCAAAAATTATGCATATATCACTAAATTATTTTACATGTACACAAGCCATATGTTAATTTTTCTTCAAATTTACAAGAACAAACCTATTATTAAATGCAATTTTGGCATATCAAGTAATATTATTATTATTTTTAAAATGTATAGGTGGAAAGATAGCATAATTCCTTATAATTTGTTTTTTTGTTGCATGTTGGAATTCACAAGGCATATATGAGTTTTGTTGGCATACTTCTAGTCGTCCAAGGTTCAGATCCCTTGTTCGTCAACAAATCCCAAGATATCAGCCTAACAGAGCATGACTCTTTTGGCAACACCTACGACACAGATGAAGTCTCATATAAGATATCTTATGGGGACTGCCAAAACCAGGTTTCTACAGTTATGTGGGGGATTTTCACTCTTATAGTACTTTATCAAATCACTCGACCGAAATCAAGAATTATACTTTTGTTTTCATTCATTCATTCAACATAACTATCTACTGATCCGTTGCCTCATATTGCAGTACTTTAACTTAAAGCATTTATTATATATATATATATGTGTGTGTGTGTGTGTGTG
>LPNX010116341.1:78650-105885 GCA_001517045.1 Pseudotsuga menziesii
ACGCATTCGACATAAACATAAATATCAAAGATACACATAAACAAGAAATAACATGGAAGCCCATCCGGGAAAAACCACAAAGGTGCTCTTCATCTGGCATGAGACATAGGTTAGCACATTTAGTCTGTGCACTCAGCTTGCATACTCTTCTTTTGATATTCTTTACAATTCATACATTCTTCTCTAATCTCATACTCTATGGGTTTGATCTCTCTCTCTCTCTGTATCTCTTATCTTCTTCTCTAAATCGTCGATCTGCACATAGCCTAGATCAATCCTCTCCCTACCTCTGACTGATCGACCCACACACATCTTGGGTTTATGCTTTTACAATTCTTGATTCAACCATCGACTAACTCTTAATTGTCATTCGACGAGTTGTCTTTCTATTTTAATACATTCATTTACATCCAAAAATAGGCACTATCAGCCCAAAATACAATCATGCTTTATTACTAAAAGCAAGCTTTTAGTCTAACTAGCTCTTTCCCAAAAATCAATTGAACTCTGATTTTCGAATTGCTTTATTCTTCTTTTGTCACAATTCCTTCAGTCGTGGATGCTTCTATCGCAACTTCTTTCATCATCGCTTCTTCCATCGTGACTTCTTATGTCGCGCGACTGGAGTCTCCATCTTCCTAAGCAGAATTCTGGCAAACTTTTGTCTGACTTTTCCCAGGGCCAACAAGTTTTGAGGGATTCGATTCAATAAATTAGTAAAAAATCTAATTTTTTGTTGTCACTTTTGTGCAAAAATTGTTTCCCATATCCATGGATTCACCCTTAAGGACTAGTATTATGGAAGATTGTAATTTAGCCAAATAATGCTCAAAAACATTTGAAATTACTTTTTTTAACTAATGTACTATTTTGCAAATGCCTTAGTGTTATAATACAAATTTATCGCTTACTATGCTTCCTAACTTGAACATTGATAACTATTATTATTACCATCTACACTTAATTACAAACCTTCTTCGCAAAAGATTTTGTTTTATATATGTACAATCCTTATATACAGACTTAATGAACACAAAAAATATACACACTTCCTAACTTCAACATTGATAATCTTAATTATTCCCTTATATATTGAATTACAGGCCTTCTCTATTGTAAATTCTAAAATACTTTTCAAATATATAATATTATATACAATTATGTGGAAATTCTTATGCAAATATAACCATGATTAAGACATTCACACTATTTTTATTTTATAAATAGTTCACTATTTCTCAACAATATATACTTGCATGATTTCAAAATTGAATACCAAACTCTTTGTAAACAATTTAAATTGCATGAACTCAATATCAATATTAGAATACAACAACGCATCTCAAACATATTTCAACCAAATTTCGATAAAATTAGTAAGACAACTACATACTATAAACATTGGATAAACTACATTACGTAGAAATAATGGAAGTTATTGTAGACTAAAAGTATAATATCGCATTGGAAAACATACTAATGACACTTGATTTTATATTGGTTGAATGTAGATAGCACATCATTAACATGTTTATTGTGTTTGTAAAGTAACAAATATTATTCCTTCATAGTGCAGGGTACATCACATATGTGGAAAGGTTTTATTCGGGCCATGTCCTGGATTACTAGGTGCCTTGGATGGAAGATTGGCAATGACAAGCTTATCAAAATTGGTCTCGACCCCATAGCTGGTGTATCGTCTGATTACACTCTTCTTGAAGGTCTTCGTTTGTATTTGGAGGATTATGGTATCGTTACACTTTCTAATGCTCTCAATAGAGGAGTAGCCACTTCCTCTTCAGATTACTGGATCTCTGCTGATGATCTAGAGCTTGCTGGACTATGGAAGGTTGCCTGGTCAAAGTATATTAAAGGCTTGATGCATGGTGGGATCCGCATCAGCAATAACACTGATGCTCTGGTTTGGATATATAACAACACTTCGGGCTCGGTTAAAGCCAATCTGATGTATGATTTCATTGCTAATACCCTTGTCACTGATAGACCCGATGACTTTCTGAGCATGATCTGGAAATTCCATATTCCTCTCAAGGTCATCTACTTCAGCTGGTTCAACCTGTTGAATAAAATCAACACTTATGACAATTTGATCAAAAAAGGATGGACTGGTCCATACTGGTGTTGTCTTTGTAGATCTGCCTTAGAGTCTGTTGAGCATCTTTTTCAGAACTGTAGCTTCTCGAAGAAGATTATTGGATTCATTAGAGTTACTCTTGATATCCCACATTTCTGGAAGGAATCTTATTTTTCACTCAATGTATCCAACTGGATCAGTGGAGGAAAAACTCTGAAGCATCTTCCTTTTTTTCTTATCTGGCACATCTAGCTGGCTAGGAACCATTGTATTTTTGAAGACAAGAATCCTGATGTAACTTTTAGTGCTCTTTCCATCAAGAATCACCTCCTTCTCTATCCTATCAGTGCTCAGCCAAAATTATCCAGGAGGAATATTGGGCCAGCACCCATATTGAACTTCCCAGCAGGGTTCTTCGATGGTGCTTCTGCTAAGAACAAGGGAGGTGTTGGTGTTTAGCTCCTGCTCAGTCATGATCACCATTTCTGCTTCAAACTAGGAGTAGGCCATAGCACAAATACCAGATCTGAATTGCTGGCCTTATGGACACTTTTATACTATGCTAAATGCATGGGACTCCCCCATCTACATATTCATGGTGATTCAGTTGTCATTATCAATTAGTTCAATCATCAATCAGCACTTTCATTACTCACACTTGATTGATGGTGTCATATCATTAGAGAACTGGAATCCCACTTCATCCACCTCTCTGCTATTCATATATATAGAGAGCACAATACAACTGCTGATAGCTTATCCAAAGAAGCTTTAACACTGGCTTAGGGCTAGCTTCATTTCTTGGAATTCACCAATGGTGATTGTATTGATCAGGGCTCATACTATTTTTTTTAGCCCTTAGCACCAGATCTTTTTGTGCTGGCGATTTTTTTGACATCCTTTGGATGTGGCTGTGGATGAGCAACATATTTCAGCTCTTCTTTGTTTATTGCTTCTTTGGATCAGCTATCATAGTAATTGTCTGAACTCTCTATGTAATGAAGAGCAGGGAATGGATGGAGTCTCCCAGTCTGCTCCCATGAAGCTTGAACTTTATTGGTTTACTGATTGATTTTGTAACAACAGATCATTGATTGTGCCCTGCCATGTGAGCTTAGCTGGCACCTCTACTACTTATATACTTGTTGATGGTTTCCTTAGTCTCTGAGCTCAGCACAGGCTGAAGATGTACTCAATGTTCCCTTTGATTTCAATGAAATAGCAAGGAACTGATATTTTCCCCTGGGAAAAAAGCAATAAATATTATTGTTGTTCAAGTTTGTCAAGTATCGTTTATAGTTCAATTTACACTATTTGAAGACAATTTTTTACATATATTTGCAGGTTCTAGCTAGCAAAATGAAGACAACGTTTACATAGTACACATGAATTTCTATATATATATATATATATTTATGTCCTATCTTGTAAAACAAATTAAATGTGGTAAACCCTAATTCTTGGGGTATTATCCATATTCTCATTAGATGTAATGTCTTGGTTCATATTTTGGATTTGTGAGGGTATCGGCCCATGGTATTCCCTTACAACTCATGGTAGTTCATTAGTATATGGTATTTACTAATTTCTATTTAATATGGATAGGTTTTGTATGTGGAATTTCACGTATAAACATGGTATTCCCTTCCAACGTCCCATGGCATTTCATTAATAAAGGTTGTTTACTAATTTCTATTTACTATGGATAGGTTTTGTATGTCGACTTTCATGTATGAACATGGTTTTCTTCCTAACACATGGTTTTACCAATTGGTTGATGATTTTTATGCACACATTAAAAATTATTTTACCACAATTAAAACAATTATTACAAATAAGGAAGTCAAATGTAGCTAATATATTACTTAAAAATACACTACAACTTCCTTTCTTACCTATAGCTTCAAATACGACATATTATCCTACCTAGAGATGATGCAATGATCAATGCATAGGTCAGTATGGTTTCATGATACTTTGCAATAAGTAGAGGGGCGTGCAACTCATAGTGGTACTTTCAGGGAGATAGTTTTGAGATCAGAGGGGAGGTCAATGGCGACTTCCAAGTGGATCTCTAAGATGAGGTATGGAGTCCACATTGACATCCATAAGGGGACATTCTATAGGATATGAGGCCAACCTATTTGTAGGATTAGACAAATTCATGGATGGTATTCAATGTTCTTGAGGGAGCAAGAGGCCTGTCTTAGTGACCCACTTGGTTGGAGATGACACAAATGGATACACAAGGATCAACAGTGCAAAAGGAACTAGTTTTCTTTAGTGCGGGATACTCAAATGTAGAGGGAGAAAGGTGCCCAGATGGAGAGGGGGAAGGATACTCAAGTGGAGAGGAAGCAGGGTGCTTCCGCACATAGGGAGTAGCTATAACACAGTTTGTTGATGTTTCTCCAATTTTGCAGCATTTCCCATACATTTCCCGAGTATTATCCATGTGACCAACCTAGGGGTGAATGTCCTAGAGGCACGGTAGTATCTTCTTCTGTACACCCTATGATGGTGTAGGGATATTTTCCCTTGCAGATGAGTAGTTTTGATGCATCAATCCTTCCCCAATATTATCCATGTGACTTGGATAAGGATGAGTCAATATGGTATAGTACCTTCTCCCTGACACACTGTGATGGGGTGGTCCTATTAATGCCTTCTCTCAAACACTCTATGACGGAGTTGGGATATCTATCAGACACCCTATGGTGGGGTGGAGATACTAGTCCCTAATATGACTTAGAATGGGGCAATTCCTTCTCTTAGACACTTTGTGATAGGGTGGGGAGATACTCAAAGTGGGGTAGTGCCTTCTCATGGAAACTCTTCGACGGAGTGTGGAGATCTCCCAAACACTATGTGATGGAGTGGGGAGATACTATGAGTGGGGCAGTTTATTCTCCCATACACTCTGTGACGTAGTGGGGAGATACTCAGAGTGGGGCAGTTCCTTCTCCTGGACATTATGTGACAGGTTTGGGAGATCTCTTGAACACTCTATGATGGAGTGGGGAGATACTTAGAATGGGGAAAATCCATATCCCGGATACTTTGTGATGGAGTGGGGAGATTAGTTCCTAGATTCTAAAATTAAAAGGGGTTTTGGGCCTTGTAGATCAGATGATTAAAGGAGACACTTCCAAAAAGAATCACAGAGGTGACTAAAAGAAACAACATGAAAAACATGAACATTTCAAAAGACTCAATGATTTTGCATTAAATGACCAAACCTTATCGATAGGGCAGGTTGATTAAGTAACCTCAACATTCTATTGATGAGATGGATTGTTTTTGCAAGTTTCAACATTAGTTGGACTGATTGCAAGAGAAGAATAAGTGAAGGTCATAGTGTGGTTATTGAGGTCTAAACTCAATAGAAAATGGCAATGACCAATAAATAAGCTTATTTCATGATCACTTCAACAATCGATGATGCCCCCTACCTCAGTTTAGAGATGAATCAACCCAGTTGGAATCCATCTAGGGACAAATTTTAAATTAAACAATGTTGTGGGGTTGTTTTTATTATTCAAGCTTGTTAGTGGAAATTAGTATTTAAAAATTAAAATGTATTACTATGGGATAATTATTCTTTGGGTTGATATGACTACCTTGTAATTTTCTCACTTTAGTGACCCCATGGATATATCACTAACCCATTCAATTGCCATGGGTTAGTGACCCCATGGAAATTAATTTAATTTATCAAGGAATTAATTATGGCCTATAATTACTATGCATAATCAAATCCAATCATGAAAAGGCGTTGTAGGCACACACTTTTGAATATTTAATTGTTAATATTTGTTTATGAGTTGGAATCGATCTAGGCGTATTAAGAGGGGGCATAGGAATATTGATAAGACCAAATGCGTTGTCTCCCTAAAACATTATGGGGAAAAAACAGTTAAAAGTAGGAAAGCAGCAAAAAAACAAGAACACATAGGTTTCTAGATTTTTACTACAAAGGAATAGTAAGGAATGGTAATAGAAAGAAAGCACTGGGAATCTCATCGAAAAGCTAAAAGTTCCCAAATTAGCTAATAGAGGGCACACTTGATGAGAGAGATTGGGTCCTCCTGAGCAAGCAACTTACCAAAGTTTCATCATATCATCTATGGCTTGAATTTCTACAAAGCATGATCTAGCACGAGGGAAAAACCACCAGAAGCTAATAAAAGAGGTGTGAGCTCACCCATTCCTATATTTTTTCCATTTTATTTATTTACCTTGAAGATATATAAGCTTTTTTGTGCTTGGGTGATGTGCCCCTTGCAACCAATTGGAAGATGTGCCCCTTTTGTCCATTGTAGCTAGTTGAAGCAATTCAACAAGTGATTGAAGAGTTGGACACCATGTCCATCTCATTGAGATTCTAGCAAAAACTAGAGAAACATTGTCATAACCCCAAAATTTCATAAAAATTAAAAAAAAATTATAGTGACATAAAATGTCTTAGATCGTAGTTTAGTAACTGCTAGCAGTTAGCGGAAAATGAAAACAGTTTAACAAATTTTAAAGGATTTGTTTTAAATATAGAAACACTAATACAACTTTAATTTTTTTATAAGTCATAGAAAGAGGGCTTGCATTTCATTGCTGCTAGCTGTACTGATGTTTTACTTTTGTCAAGTAGGTGAGAAACCATGTTTGAAATTCGAGGCTTACTTAGCATTCTGCTAACTCAAATGGACTGCTGGTTCTTACAGGTTTAGCAGGTAAGCGTATGATCAAGTAGGAGTTTATTTTGTATGATGTCGAGAAGTATTTCTTTAGCATGATAAGATGCTAGTAAATAAAATTGATAAATATGATGCAAGATTCCGATGAGGTAAAGTAAATTCCTTCATTGTTTTGGATCTATGACAGTTTTTATATTTAAGCCATTATGACTTTTAATCTAAACACATTTATTGCTAATTACAAGAATGAGTTCTTCTAAGGTTTCTTTTTGTCGTAAAGGTTGTAGCACCTAGTCAAATATAGATTCTTGCAGTGAGCGTAGAGCTCATGATGTTGTCATAAAATTACTTCTATTGTATCACGATCTTACTGCTATTGTCATGTTTAAAAATCTCAAGTGCACTGCTCTTTATGCATGAACAAAATCCTATGTTTTTCAAAGGTAAAGTTACGATGAAGGATTAGTTACTTAAGAGAAATTCTTTCTAAAGGTTAAGCATCAGTCTTCTGGAAAACTCGTTCCTTTATTAGCATCAAGTCTTTTGGTTGAGAAGTTTAGGACTCTTCAGTTTATGAAATAAATCATAATGTTATTAATTTAATACTCTAACTATCCTTTACTAGTCATGTAACAATACCAACTTATTTGATTCGTTGCAATGATGATCATCATCTTACACAACTATTTTACAAGCTGTGATCTTAATCTTTAGGTTATAACCATGATACAAAAGTTATTGCAATATTACAATTAATTTATAATGTTACATCAAATAATACTACTTGTATCCTAAAGTAGTTTTACTACCTGGTGACTACTATGGTGTAGTCGAAACTATGGCATGATATATAAAAAGTTTTTGTCTCTTAATATACTATTTCCAAAACCTAGTATAATATCTTTGATGGCAAGTTGATAAGATGAGCAAACATAAGATACGTTAGACTAAGGTCGAAGGCATAAATTTAATTATAGCAAAGATATGAACTATTTAAAAAATATCGTCGATAACATGGGTTGCATTATTGGCAATGATAAGTTTTACATTTGAAAGTGCAGGGTTGACTATAGAAATCGACCCACTCTTGATTATATTTCTAGAAGGGCACGTGGATGAGTCTCCACATGCAATGGTTGACTTATAACACATTGAAACCCTACTTTCTTGCATTTTTCTTCGAGGGTTTGTTCTGCGCTGTGAGAACTCTTTGTGGCCATGAGAGGCTTGCTCTTCCTTAACCTTTGGTACTAAGTCTGCAATACTATGCAATGAGGTTTAGGGTTTCATAGTAGGTGTTTTCAGTTTTATATAGTGAGTTGAGAGAACACGGTGTGCATGGTTTTGAACTCCTTCATGTAGCTCGAAACCTGGAATTGGTTTTTACTCTTGTGTCTGCCCGTTCTTTGCTTCAGCATCGAGGAGATTGAGTCTTGTATCCTTGCTGCCTCTGTCACAGGGTTGGCACGAGGGTTTGCTTGCTTCTCGGTGTAGTTCACTCAAGCTAGTGACTGTTCCTTCTCGGCTCCAAAAACCTCTTACTCACAGGTAAATGCTTTTACTCTGTACTCATTCCTTTCGTCGAATTATTTTCTAGTTAAGGTTTTAATAAAATATGAATAGAGTTCTGAACAATGTTTGGCATTTAAATTTTCAGGCTACCGCCAACGGCTCTAGACTCAAAAGGAAATGCCTCACATGTGTCGGTTAACTTCGTGGGCTTTCAAACGGGCAATCCCCGGTCTTGTCGTGGGTTCTCTCTACTTGTGAAATGGTTGTTAGTTGAAGTTTCCTGTGGTTGGAAACCTAGCTTCGAACTCTCTGTTGGTTATGATAATTAGTTTGTTTATTACTCATATTTTAAGTGAAAAACTTTTGCGGTGCTCGCTGAGTAGCACAGGCTCTTGAGCCGTGATTTGTATTTGGTTTTGGTTAAACAAAATCAGCCTTACAACTTGATGATGTAATACGATTGATTTAAGAATATAAGAAACTCCTTTATGCTCTAAGTTTTAAAAGAGCTCTGTCTCATTTGTTTTAATTTTACTTTTACATGAAGACTGTGAACTGGGTTTTTGTTTAACCTATTAGTAGTGTATTTAGCTTACTGTCAATATAAAATATTTATATATATGTTGGTTTTAAGAAAGAAGACTGTGGAACAATCTAGTTGTATAGTTCGCGGTGTTTTTACTCTTACAGTCAACAATATAACTAGTTATATTTTAATACAAGATTATTATGTATTTGGTTTTAATAGAAGAAAGGGTTTCGACCCTTTGATTCCTACAGGCTATAAGCCTGCCTGGATTTAAGATTTATATTGCACATGTTTAATGATTCTTGGTTTACTTTGTTTATTATTTACATATACATTTTATTTATTACTACTCTGTAAGTTATATTTACTTTTAAGCTCTGTATAGAAGATAATGTTAAAATTCTAGAACTCGGCTTTTAAGGGTTAAAAGAAATAATGTAAATCATACAGTTTATGAAATTTTGTTTCTGCTGAAAGTATTCTTGACTTTGTTTTTAAGAAATGGAATAATGGAAGATAATATGATTTACAATTGTACTTATGATCTTAACTCTGTAGGAAATGAAAATATTCTAACAGTTTTACTTCCATTTTTTAGTTAAGAAATAATACTTAGATTTCTAGTGCAACATACTGAAAAACTAGAATAATTTCGACTTTCAGTAATTTTTGTAAATATATGTAGAAATTCTAAAGCCTTGATGGCATAAGGAATTTCATAAACTGGCTAAGGATCTAGGCACACAATTAACCTCACATAGAATTGTAGAGAATTAGCATAAGGAGAGAAGAAGAAGAATTAATGATCACACATTAATGAATGATCAATAAATGATAATTGATATTATTACATAGGTAATACATCCTTATAAAGGAAAAATAAGTTGCATGAAGACAACTCAAGCTAGCTCATAAAGCAGGCTTACTAATTATGATAAACCCCATAGTTGACTAAAGCACTTTCCCAATCTACCAAGCACCTCACGAATTAGCAATAGTATGTGTGAGTGATGATGAGTGAAGGAAAGACTTGCTAATCCTAGAATATGGAGAGAAAATAATGGAGGATGGGTTGGCAACAAAAGCTGCCAGTTTCCTAGTTGACTAGCTTTACCTTATCCATAGAAAAGCAGGATAAAGCAGAAAAAGCAGAATAAAGCAAATTCTGCTGTAAAGTGCAGTTACCAATTATGGATGGCCATAAAGTGGTTAAGATCAACCCAGAATTAGAAATAAATCATTCCTAGGATATAGATGGCAAGTGTTGACTCTAAGGTGCAAGTGGATGCCAACTATCTAAGCTAGTGGGTAGGAAATTAATCAAATAATGATTAATTATTTTATGAGTGGGTTTATTGTATTCCAACACCCCCCTTTAAGCCTGACTTTATGATGATATCCCTGAACTAATCAGAAATATATATGCCTATAGGGCCCAGCAATAAAGCTATGGTCACCCTTTTACAATTTATCTTGTCCAAAGAAATGAAGAAAGAGGCAAACCTCAAGGGGAAAATCCTCCCTCAAGAAAGGACATGAAAAGCAATACCAAAAATGTTGAACTGCTGCTCCAAACTAAATGTTGATGTCTGGAGGAATCTTCTCCTTGGGAAGAAGATAAATCTGCTCACCTGGATCAAGGACAACTGCAGGATGGAAACTAGGACCATGTAGAACAACTGAAATCCAATGATGTGAAGGCAATAATGAAGGATCTTGAGCCTTGTAATCAGCTCCAAGATGATGAGATGACTTGAAATTCAAACCAATAGAGATGAAATGAGCTCCAGATAGGTGAAATAACTGTCCAAGCGAATGTATAATGTCTCCATCTTCATTTACACAGAGAGGATGTGTGGAAGTGATCTTGTAGGAACATAGAGAAGGCATATGATCAAAGAGTGCAAATGAATGGGCTCCATGGGTTGATCTAGCTTCCAAAGAATCCAAGAGATCACAAATAAGCACAACAATAGACTCATGGGAATATACTGGTAAAGAATCCTTTATGTTATAAGTATGAGAGGAGGAAAGATAGTGATGTTCAAAATATTCAAGAAGGCTCTGAGAATGAGTGCCAAGAACAAAGGAGGAGGAGTTGCAGAAGCACATGGGATCAAGTATGGTAAGTGGCAAAGCACTAGAAGGACTTGATTTAGCTAAGAAAACATCCGAGAAGTCACTGGGTTGCACACCATCAAGAAGAGAGGCATGCACAAAGTGTGAGAGGTCTGGCATATGGATATCAGAATTCATGATAGAAGACATAGAGAACACTGAATGTCTGAGTGAATCATCAATAGCAATAGCAGCTCCATTAGTCACTTATTTTTCCTCAACAACATCATAAGAAGATGAATCAAGATCTTCTATTTCAAGAGACACAGAAAAAGATGGCTCTTCAATATTTGCTTCTTGATTGAAAGAGGAAGCATTCAAATCAAAGAGAGTAGTAGCAACAGGAACTATATGAGAAACTTCTTCTTCATTATCAACTTCATCAGAGACTGTAGAGGTTGTGACATCTTGAGAGAGAGAAATCATTGAGGAGCTAGAAGCACTCTCCACATAGCTAGAAGGATCCTCATTTGCTTTCCCAAAACTCTATCCAATGTTGTCCAGAGATCCTTTAGGTAATCAACAGAATCAATAAGGTAGCGCATGCATGGAGAGATAGCTAGAAAAATAGCTCCAATTGCTCTATCACAGTCGTTTAGCCAGTCACTTGGCTCTTCATAAGACTCTTCACCAACTCCAATAGATATCTCATAGAGACCTTGTCTCTTTAGATATGAAATCATCTTCAATTTCCACTATGAATAGCTTGTGAATGGAGAAAGAAGAGGAACTGATACTCTTGAATCCATTCGAAGTTGAACCTGCAAAATAAACTTGCAAATCTGAAAAAGGAGGATTAATTAATGAACTCTCAAAGATCTGATATCATGTAGAGCTTTGATATCCTCAGCTCTAATAGCATGTAGAACTTGAACTTTGAGAACCTTAGCTCTGATACCATGTAGAAATTCTAAAGCCTTGATGACATAAGGAATTTCGTAAACTGGCTAAGGATCTAGGCACACAATTAACCTCACATAGAATTGTAGAGAATTAGCATAAGGAGAGAAGAAGAAGAATTAATGAACACACATTAATGAATGATCAATAAATTATAATTGATATTATTCAATAGGTAATACATCCTTATAAAGGAAAAAGGATTTGCATGAAGACAACTCAAGCTAGCTCATAAAGCAGGCTTACTAATTATGATAAACCCCATAGTTGACTAAAGCACTTTCCCACTCTACCAAGCACCTCACGAATTAGCAATAGCATGTGTGAGTGATGATGAGTGAAGGAAAGACTTGCTAATCCTAGAATATGGAGAGAAAATAATGGAGGATTGGTTGGCAACAAAAGCTGCCAGTTTCCTAGTTGACTAGCTTTACCTTATCCATAGAAAAGCATGATAAAGCAGAAAAAACAGATTCTGCTGTAAAGTGCAGTTACCAATTATGGATGGCCATAAAGTGGTCAAGATCAACCCAGAATCAGAAATAAATCATTCCTAGGATATAGATGCAAGTATTGACTCTAAGGTGCAAGTGGATGCCAACTATCTAAGCGAGTGGGTAGGAAATTAATCAAATAATGATTAATTATTTTATGAGTGGGTTTATTATATTCCAACAATATAAAAGGATTATAAAGAATCCTTACCCTGGTTTTGTTAAGTTAATATTTAAAAATTGTTTTATTATTATCTTTTTACGTGCTTTCTCAAATATTAGTTGTTTATTTTACTGTAATATTTTTATTTCCTATCAATATACTAATACTACAGTAATAGTGTATTTACTATTTTCTTATACCTGTGTTTCCATTTAGTCGGTCTAAGTAAAAACAATAAGTGTAAGCAAAACATAGCACTGCTTTTTCATTGTATTCATAAACATTGAAGTAAAATCTATTTCTATTTACATACAGATACAAAAATCATATCTACTATTTTCATTCTAATAAAAGAATTATTTCATTTACTTAAAACAATCCAACTGTGCTAGAGTACGACTTGAGTTTAGGTGTGGAAAAACACAGCTTGGAAATTTAATTTCTATCTATTTCACTATTTACATTATCATTTCCATTTCTATAAATAATCCATCAATTTTATTGAACTCAACATTACACAGTTATTTTTCATTCCTAAACCCTAAACACTAACAATGCCTGTAATAGATAAACTATGAATTATTGAACTGAAGACAGTAAAAACAAAATAGAACCTGATGAGAACAAGACGATAACAGCTTAAGAAGGCCGTTCCTCCCTACCAATCTCCTGGAGAGCACTAAAACAACGCTTCCTCAGGACCCCCGAGCCTGTTCCTAGTCTTCTTGGCTGAGAACTGGGTGGAGAATGCAACTGTAAAAACCTCTGTCACCTGACTCGTTCAATTACCTCAGTAATAAAATTCTGCTCTCAGTAGTATGATCTTCAGCTTAAAAGCCACAACTATATCAATCTCAGCAGTTATCCCCTCAAACACATTCTAGACTCCCCTCCATTGAATTTATCTTGAGTAAATTCATTCACCCTGAATGATCACTTCTCTAGAATGAGCAGCCTCAGCTCTCTTCAATGGAAAATTTTATAGAGATGCCTAGGTCTTCTGGGTCATTTTTCATTAAATGAGCCACCTACTTTGATTCCACTTTCTTGGGGAATCATGACCACAAATATAGGGAAGGTGCCACCTGCAATAGTTGGAAGTGGTTTGAGGATGCTGCCACATGTCAGTTTGCTCTCCACCCAGTCTCCTCCACCAATTGACCAGTAAACACTCTTTTAACAGCTCTCTTAAGCTGTTGTCTTCTCATTTATTTATTTATAAATAAAATATTCTGAATTTACATTAAATATTCTTGACCCCACTGGGTCATTAATTACAACTTAGCATAAAATTTAACACAATGTTCCTCAAATAATATAAAATTGTTTTTGCAAATTGGGACATGTGACAAACATTATATCAATATGAAAATTATTTTATGCAGGTTTTGATTCAAGTCATGTCATGTTCCAATCTCCATCCAGTTAGAGACTCGGTTATAGTGTTTATGTAGTTCTAGTTTTGCAGTGTTTTGGTGTGTAGTTGGAGGGCACATTGGTTGATGCCCAAATATTGAGGAATATAACCTATTGGATTGAAAAACTTAGTGGTGAAATCATAAATCATATTTATTTTAAATCAGAACCCCTGGTTTGAATTCTTCAAGCCAAGTACAAGCATTGTCTGGAAGAGTCCCAATTCCAAGCATATATATCTCTCTCTCTGCAATTCTATTGTCAATTCTTGTTCACCTTTATAGAAGAGGATATATGCAATATTGCAACTGCTACAACAACCTCATTTACACTATCATTTTCCTTCCATTAATAAATAAACTACTTATTAGTCTCTTGCCCTGAGTTTCATGTGTAAATTATATTGTCAATATTACTAGTTTTTGCACTATGCGCTTGTAAACAAACAAATCAAGTGTAATAAAAATCCTAAATGGTTCTAAAGTGAGTGGGTGTCCTCTAGGGCCTGATATACATGTGATAGGGTTAGGTGTTTCTAGTATTGCAGCAGAAGCAGAAGAGTTCCACATAATTCTTGGGGAAATTTCCTCCAGTCATTTGGGTCTACCTAAATGGTATGCCCAGATGTGATGCACTATGAAATGTGCATACTATTGAAATAAGACCATAATTAAGCCTTGTTGCATTCTGGTGTGTGTGGGTCTGGGTCTGAATTTGGATTAAAGTATGTAGGTGACCATAAGAACCGTTGTTATCCAATTCATGATCCTTTGGTTGTGTTTGGGAAACCATCTTGTCCATCGGCGTCCTAGCACTAATTGGTCAAATTCCCTATCAAGAGTTTGTATATGCCTAACGACCCTAAAAGGTCTTGGAAGTCCATCTAAAGGTCATTCATGTGGGCAAGGATTTGTTAGAAGTCAATCCATGTGTTAGATCATAAATTTGGAAGGGTTTAGTGTCATTTGAGAGAAGTTGGAAACAAACATTTTTTAGCCTCCAAAAGCTAGAAATTGTACATAATTTCAATTCTTCTCATTTGGTTTTGAATTGTGGAGCTAATATCTCTTATTTTCATATTGTGGATATTATATACCTCAACTATGATGTGGTTTTTTAATGTCAATGGATATTTTAAAAACCTAAAACATTAAAGATAAAAATGGAAAAGGCTTGGACTGAAAGGAATAGATAAATGACAAACTTAAAATGAATAAAGAAAAAGAGAACTGATCCTTTCATTGTCAATCTCAAATTAAAAAAAAACTCTATGGAGATGAGACGACACTTTAAAATATAGAGGACTTTGGACGGTCAATCAAATATAATCCATCATTTATTTTTAACTAAACATAATCCATTAGTTTATTTTTTTGCTTTCAAATTGTAAAATGTCTCTATCAAACTAGAGAGTTGTGATTTCAATCTTAAAAATATAGAGAATTTTGGACAATCAATCAAATATAATCCATCAATTTATTTTTAACCAAACATAGTTAATTTTTTTGCTTTCAAATTGTAAAACATCTCTATCAAACTAGAGAGCTGCAATACTATAAACTAAACTTGCACCTAGCAATAATATTGAAATGACCTCAACTTTCTCATTAAAAAACAACCTAAACTTTCTCATTGAAAAACAATATGTACCGGGAGAAAGAGTGTGTGTTTGTGTATTCTTCTTTCTTCTTATTACTTTTAGTAAAATAAAAATTTAACAATTTTCCCAACACCTCCGGATTTGAATTGCAATCTTTTATTTCCCATAAACCAGGCCATTATTAATCCCTTCCACTTGATTTACATATTCTTAGTTACAAAAACAAATGTAAGTGCAAATATATGTGCCATGTAAAAAACTATTATTGTTGGTTTTAATGCCGTGATTGATTTAAAATGTATTATTTATATTATTTGAGAGGTTTGATGTGATTTATTTAAAATGTATTATTTATATTGGATGAGGTGTGATCCCCCTTTCACTAACAATATGTCCCAAATATTTACCCTCTCGAGTCTCAAGTTGTAAATTTATTTTTTTTAATTCAGAGATTGGGGACCACGCCCGCACGCACATCAAAGAGGTATCGGTTGGCAAAGTTGAATGTCCGAAGGAAAAATAAGTTATGATAAACTGCTTATATTTATTTCTATGTTTTTTCTTTTCTAAACATTAAACATACAATTAAGTTGAAAGATAGAGTATCAAAATTGGTGAGTCACGAAGGCTCAAAATATCAAACGGTGAAACCACCAATTGAGCAACTCTATCCATAATCCTAATAAACATAACGACACCAAGAAACGCATAAACCAATCACTACATCCCTGCCACACATTAACTTTACTTTGAAGTGACGTCTTAATGCATCCCATCCCCACGCAATCTCTTCAATTGAGAACAGAACTTCCTCCTTCCATAACTCTCTTAACTCATTAAGACATTAGTAAATAAATAATAAAAAGAAAAATATATTACACTAGTTCACATTTGAAAAGCGAGGACACCCATCAATAAATAACAACATAGCCAACATAGACACAATCAATACATCAGTTTAAGTTTACTTTGAAGTGACGTCTTAATGGTGGGATCGTCGCATTCGATTGCATCCCACCATTCTCTAATTACGTCGTAAGGTGTTTAACAAATGGAGTCGACTCCCCCAAATAAATGCGTTTTTTTTCTTCATCTGTCAGATGTTTTCGTCTGACGATTCAAGTATTCTCCATCGTTGATCGGGTTAAGTGCACAGTGCGGGTTAGGTGCACAGTGACACGTCCCATCATCATCTATGTGTCTCAAAGGCGTTGTTCGGGCCCGTGCACCTCTGAAACCCGCCTCGCTCTCTCAAAGCAAGCTTCAATGAGCGGCACCGCCTCCTGCAGCGGAGACACCAATGGATCGGGATGTCGTTGGTATGAGGGTGGATTGAGATCAGAGCGATTGACCATATCATCCATGTTCAGAGCGAAGGGTGCCCGATTATTCCAAGAATCAAAAATCGCTTACCGGTTCTCAGCAAGAGCGGAATGCATATCTGTAATCCCTGAAGCAGACTGAAGAGACTCAGTGGCAGAGACAGAGAATGGGTAGATAATTGGCATAGCGGGCGGTTGCAGAGGATAGCGGGGTCCTATCACTGCATTCGAAGCTACTATGCCGCCAGGCTCAATTCAGCCAGAGTGCTCAGTTGGGTTCTACGAACTATTTCAAGAAAGAGGTAATACTTTTGGAGTATATGTAGCAAGAGAAAAGACGTAAAGCAAAGAAAAACTGTATTATCATTAACTGAATCTGTGAACTTACTTGGCAAAAGAAAAATGCATTAAAAATTAGAGTGTTTCTCAGTTTGTCTGCGTTGCAGTCCTGTATCCCCACACTCTTGATAATCCAGTCGGTTCACGCTTAATGTACTGCAAATACTTGAGCGGATTCTAATCAAACCTTCACAAAAGTTCAGGACAATATACATGAGAAATCTCAACTTAGGGAACCCATAGGATAGCTTTGCAAGACGATCACCATTCTTGAGGACCGGTGGGGAAGCAAGAGAAATAAAATGTCCCCATACCTTCTTGGTTGAACCCGGGTTGAGCATGAATCGAGTTTGGAAAATTTGGCAAACTGATAAACTCAGAAAATTTAAGATATTAGGAAAAATCGGAGATATTTGCTTTGAATAGCCAACTGCATATCTGAAGATCCACTCAAAAATCCATTGTCCGGGATCCTTCTTCTCCTCTCTGCTATTCCAAAGTCGGATCATGCAATCACTGTACTTCCACAAAAAAACAATAAATGAATGCTATCGTTGCAAGGAAAAAAAACTGAAAAACCATGAGCATAGAAAAGGAGATCAATCGTGAGATTAAGAAACATGATAAGAGAAAATGAAGTGACCTCATGACAAAACATCAAACAAATAAAATTGAACAGGTTGATGTGCACAGGTTTCGCATGAGGTGTTGCATCACTGTAGCGAAGCAATGCATAGAGGCAGACTCTACATTCTCCTTTGATGTATTACTTTGCTAGCATTTCCATGGACAAGATTACATTACATTAGCTCCTTTTCCTGTAATTTCGGTGGAACAACAGACTTGGATGAAATGACAAGCAGCAGAGCAATAATGGACTTGGACAAAATGACAAGCAACATAACAACAAAAGACTTGGACGAAAAGACTAGCAACAGACTAATCCCAGGGTTTTTCTTACGTGTTTCATTGAATCGGCAGTGGGTGTGTGTGTTGTACCTGTTTTGTTCAATGGTTTAACATACTCGTGGTTTCAATTGTTGAACGTATTAGCGGGCAATCCCAGGCTTTGGGAAACTAGGCTGTCGATAAATTCCACCGTCTTACACAGCAATCTCAGCAGCTTCTCTATGACCATTCTGAGCATTAGTATGCCATGATCGCAAATGAATGATTTGTCTATCAATTAGGTTAAATAGAACATCAAAGAACGAGCATGATGATCTGGTCTGGAGTTCAATTCCGTCACCAGCGCCCTCGTGACGATTTCCATGTCTCGCGTAGAGGCCTGGAATATCCACGCAGCCTGAGCATCGTGATCTTTAACCCTATCGGAGGGATGGAAGCCCCAGGCAGCCAAGGCTTCTTCCCTTAATACGTTTCTGGTGCTGGAGTACTGCATTGAGAGCTCCAGGTTCGATGTCGTGACCTCCTCCATCACTGCTCTGCTTGGTTTCTGAGTATACATTAGTAGATGGAGAGAACGAGTAAGCCTTAGAATATTACAAGCATAGTGTGAGCCATATCATCAAGACTGAATGCCTCTAGGCTGGACAACATTTCTGGTAGCAGTAGTGACAGTTGCGTCGATGAGCCCTGAATTGGCATTCACTTCCAGTTTGTCATCGTTTACAGATTTCTCTCTGGCCTGTGATGGCCTCAGTGACCATGGCATGCTCCACATGCTATCGTCGGTCATCCATGCGGTCTGCCATCTGTTGTGAAGATCCGTCGGTCGTCCATGCGGTCTGCCACCTGTTGTGAACATCTTTGATCAGCGTTTTAGAACAAATAAATTATTATGTAACGGGTAAAGCCAGTGACCACGGCATACTCCACTTGCTATCGATGGTTGTCCATGCGGTCTGCCACCTGTTGTCAAGATTGTTGATAGCGTTTTAGAACAAATAAATTATTATGTAGATAGTTTAGAGAGTTTAACGGCTGGTTGTATTAAAGGAAGAGCAATTTGTACCTCCTCGCCTAAAATAGCCACAACGATGCCATACCTGGCCTTGCCTCGTGGCCCGAGGGGAATTAAAGAAATAAACGAATTCACACAATTGAATATTTGGTCAATATGCGGTGAATATTCTTGGGAATTAAAGAAAGAATATTTATTTATCCATTTCTTTTTGTTATTTATGTTATTTATGGTTCAATTTTTTCATTCTATATCAATATACATTATATGATTGGATGTTTTTTAATGGCTTTAATGAGGGGAATGAGTAGGTGGGGTGGCCACTTGGGGTTGTCTTCACCCAAGATCCATCTCCATGATCATATGTATTTTTAATGGCTTTAATGAGGAGAATGAGTAGGTGGGTACTTGGGGTGGCCAGCTGGGGTTGTCTTTACCCAGGATCCATCTCCACGATCATATGTATATGGCATCTAGAGCAAGATAATTGCCATTGCAATAATAATTAGTAATCAGATTTATCTTGTAAATAAACACCACAAGCCACAAACAATATACAATCTAGGTTTAAAGCATAAACTATAACCATGGACTATCAAGTGAGTCATCCAAGGGTTTTTGTTGAACCAAGCTTCTTCCAATGTAACAATCCATATAGATTTGGTGGGACTTCCACTAAACAAGTGCAAATCAACATGCCTTGTTTATGTCTAATATTTGTTTAATGTTGTCACTACTACCCACACAATGATGTTGTTTCCTAGACTAGCGTTTAATAACACATTCTTGTGTGATTGCCTTTGTTTTCCCCTCTATTAGTAAGTTTGGAACCTATATGTTTCAAATGCACACTCAACAAATCAGCAAGGCTGACATTCTTAATGATAGATATGAGCATGTTTCCCCATCATTATGCATTTCAACCATGATGATGAATATATTAAACATTTTTTAAATATTAAATAAATATATCTTGGTTTGACTCCTTTATAAATTTTGTCGTTGGGTGCTTGTGTTGCATGTATTACTCATTTGTTTTGTTACATGTGTGATATTTTGCTTCACACACTTATTTGTTATGTCCCTCAATTTTTGGATCCACGTGTTAATGTGCATATAATAACTTGTAAAATCCAATATGACTCTCAGATGTCGTAGTGCCCACCTCTAGCTTCTTAGATACCATCATTGTGCTTGAATCTCATACCATATAAAGTTTGTACATACACTTCTGCAAAATGGTTGAAAAGAACAAGAGACTCAACATAATATTCAACATGTAATAATGAATACATCAAATATAATATGTATGAAGTCCCCTTACATAGGGATACAAATGTTCAACACTAGACATGTAGACCATAAAATCAAGACACTTCAACATACACACATGCACACAATTTCAAAACACCAAGGCGTTGGGAAGGCATGAGATTCCTCACTCTTATATACCCCCTGCTCATATCTTGTAGAGAAATGAGCATTGGTGCTTCGTGATACTATTGGATCATCCTTCACACCCATCCCCCAAAAATAATCATCATCAAATTCTATGGGAAAATTTCCACTATCAACTCCAAGAAGGGATCAGTTGCATCTAGACAATGGCATATGCATCAAGGATTTTGTTCAACAACTGGTTGTGCATTAGTGGAAGGTTGCGATGCATGAAGACAAGATCATTCAACCATTGTTATTCCAAGTAGTTTCTCTTCTCCATGTGAATGCGTTCAACGACAGACAAATTATGCTCACACTCTAAAACACTGCAAATTTGACTAATTCCATATTTTGACGCCGGAGAGGAGTGGGTTGTGGAATGAGGAGTACTGAGCAGCTAACAAATATGCCCATGTGAAATGATTGATGGCTCTCACTTTCCATGAGCGTTTAGATTATGGTCTTAACATCAAAGGTTTCCATGGTTACACTCGATAGGTGGACAAACACAAGCCTTCTTTTTCATCATAACCATAGACTGCATGTTCAATTATAACAAAATATCACTTACTTCACCTTTGATTGCAAGTTTCTTTTATCAAAATCAATTATCATAATTTCTTCAAAGTTAATCTTGATATAATATTTTACTCCCTAACCTTTATCAATAATGAATTATTTTTATTTATTTAATAGATAGATCCATAAAATTTTTGCATCTACAATGAACTACAAAAACTAACAAGTCATTGTCATTTGAATGAGAGAAAAATAATTTTCATGATTACTTTTGAAATTCTGATAATGTAATGGCCAATTATGTGAAGAATATAATGTTTTACATTATTGTATCAACCATAAGATTTTATTTACTTAAATTTGTGGTTCAACACTTCAAATTGTCTTTCTTGTTGTATATGCCCACATCTCCTTGCTTAGCTTACAACACGACGTTCTTTTATTCCTCCATCAAATAATCCACAAGTCCTTAATGGATCCCTAATGGGGGTTTAGAGCACCCTACGAGAATTGATATTTTGTTGAGGATCTAGAAGGGAATTGATAATTTCGGGCTCAATGATTGAAACGGATGGGTCTCTTGCTTCTGGTGGATGGCACTCTCCGCATATTCTTGTAGTGTTTTAGTGCACCGACGCCTATGGAACCTATGTGCCTGAGCTGTCAATGATTGAGGAACTACTTACTGCCTTAACTTCAGAGATGAAATGGGAGTTAGCATTTAGAACATCTGTATATACCTTTTGAAGCCTATTTCCATTATAACCAGAGGTTCTGGCTTTCTAACCAAGGCGCGGCTTAGAGGTTAGCTGGGAGTGAAGAGTTAGCTTTTATTTTTAGGATTTTTATTCTTTACAGCATGTAGGCCACCTAGCGATAACATGAAGTAACGTGTTCTGCACCGTTCTACCCAGCGATACCAGCGATACCATGAAGTAACGTGTTCTACACATCGATAACGTGTTCCACGTGCTATGCATGCCATGCATCTACATTGTGTTAAGTGCTAAGTGTTCGTGACCCTGTGATGAAGGGTGTGTAAACCTTATCTGTGTTTTGTTTAAGGGATAGATTTGTGTTTGTTTATGTAAATACTGACCCTACGATGAAAGGGAAATAAACTTTATTTGCTTTTTGGTGTAAGGGACAGAAAAAAGATCTATGTTTTTCTATGTAAATCATCACCTTATTATGAAGGGGGAATACACCTTATGTCCATTTGGATTAAGGGAATATATGTTTTTTTTATGTAAATTCTAACCCTGTGATTCAACATTTCAAATTCTCTTTCTTGTTGTATATGTCCACATCTCCTTTCTTAGCTTGCAACACAGCGTTCTTTTATTGCACCCCTAGGTACAATTGCTAGTATTACATTCTATTACCTCCAAACACTTTAACTTATCCCATCCCCACGCAATCTCTTCAATTTCTTACACGCTGCTACATTGACTGTCTTGAACATGGGTAACGGTGACGCCCCCTCTCCCAACCCTCCACTTCCACTTCCACTTGCTGCTGCCCTCACGCACTCCGACTCTAACCCCCAAAGAATCAACCTCTCCAGCTTTGGAAAACCCATCCCCAACTCCAACTCCTCCAATTTATAGCAATGCCTTATGTATAGCTGTCTCAAACATGGCAACTCCGCGGGGACCTCTTTCAACTGCTTACACCCACTGAGCTGGACGTATGCGAGCTTTCGGAATTGAGTAAGGCAACTAGGCGGTCGCTCCACATCGCATCCTTCAAGGGAGAATCCTTCCAGATCTTTCATCGCCTGCATATCCTGGCGAAGCTCATTTTGATTTACATCACTATCAAAACTCAGCCACAAGTCTCTCAGTTTCGACCAATTTCCCATAACCCCCTCCTTGATTGGCGATTTCATTGTCACCTCCAGAAACCTGAGGCTGCCCAAACTTTGCAGGTCCTTGAAACAAGCGTATTTTCTTTCTGCATTTGCGTCCTCCTCGAAATCCAATGAAATATTACCGCCATACATCCTTAATCTTTCCAGTGAAACCATTTCCGAGATACCACGTGGAAGATGGCTCAACTTGCTGCATCCCCAAATGTCGAGGACCTTCAGGCTTTTGAGTTCACTTATCCTCTCAGGAAGGCACCATAGCTGCTGACATTGATTGAGATTCAAGAATTGAAGCTCGTTCAGGTGGCAAATGCTTTCCGGCAATTCACATATGCCCGTGCTCTCTACTTGGAGGGAGGTAAGATGTTTCAGATTACCCATAGAAGGCGGCAGAGACGTTATGCCAGTGAGACTGAGATCGAGGACCTTCAGCGAGGACAACTCCCGCAGGAAGCTTCCAGGAACTTCTGTAATATCAGGATTCTCCCTTAACAGCAAAACTGAGAGGGACGAGAATGCGACGGTTGTCGGCAGCAAGTTTAGATGATTATACATCAGTGACAGTCGTGCACAGCCCTTGACATCAACGGGAAAAAGTTTCACGCCCTGCCCTGCTTTAAAAATACACCGGTGCTCCTTCTCCGCAATGCGAATCGCCAGATCACGAAGGACATCGTGTATTTTAACAGAAAAAATCCTTCCTACTTCATCATTGCTTACAACCTCAATCAAACAACGATCCCGGAGAAATTTGATAAAACTGTGAGCAGTGTCAGGCAAATAGCTATCTGCACTGCCTTCCACCAAACCTTCTGCGATCCAGATGTCTATGAGCTCTTCGCAGTAGATTTCTCTGTCTTCCGGATAAGCTGCAAAATAACGAAAACAAGCCTTCAAATAATCTGGCAGAACATCGTAACTCCATTTGAGACGTTGAAAGAGTTTTTTGTTCACTCCAGGGTGCAGGTCATAAAACGTCTCATGAACGATTTGCATCTGATCTAAAGCAACCTCCCACTCATGTACATCAGTGTGATGTGTCATTGCAGCAGCGACTACAATGATGGCAAGTGGCAAACCCTTGCACTCCTTCGCGACTTTCCTGGCAACTTCCTCCATTTCATGCGGAACTTCTCCATCTCGACTCTGAAATGCTCGGCTACGAAACAGCTGCCAACCCTCCTCTTCCACAAGCGGTTCCACTGTTATCGTCTCTTGCACATTCATTCTTGTACACACTTCTTTATCCCGAGTTGTAAGAACAAATTTAAAACCTGTGTCATTCAACGACACTCCTAGCTCTTGAAGCTCATCACTCGTCCACATATCTTCCGCCCACATATCGTCCAATAGAAGCAGATATTTTCTGTTGCTTAAATAACGGCACAGCATATCTTTTCTCGCTTCGGAATTGGATTTATCAGGAAACTGTGTTAAATTCAATCTAGTGGCAACGCAATCTTGCAGATCTAAGATATGGTTTTTGGAGACAGTTACCTTAATGATGAGCTGAAATGAATTCTTAACTTTCTGACTGTTGTTGATGGTGTCAAGCAGCGACGTCTTACCAACACCACCCATGCCATGCAGACCGAATCTTCGAACGTTGCTATCTTCATCGGTTAACCATCCTCTCAACAATCTCCGTCTGTGCAGATCGCCTTGTGTTTGCAGCAAAACCGGATTCGGGGTTCTGAATCGGTATCTGGGTGCGCGGAGTTGGATCCCCGTATTCCCCGCTTGGAGGAAAATCGGACTCTTTCTGTGAATGAAGTTGAACAACATTCAGTTTCCAATCTCTGATACGTTTGCTGATTGTGTAGCGGCAATGGCAGTTCGGGCAGAAACCGAGGCAATTTTTGTGTTGCTCGTAGTGGTTGCCAATAGATCGTGACCTTTCTATGGCCTCGCCCGCGTTGTCCAGCCAAGCCTGCACTATTCTTTGAGGTGGCCTTTGTTCTTGAGCGAGCTTCTGGTTTATACCATCTATTACATTGTTCAGACGTTCAACCTCCTGTGCCATGTCGGTGACATCTTGAGGCACGGAAATGATCATTTTAACAACTCGCACAACTTTGTTCCAAATGCCGCTCGAAACATTGGCTACAAATCCAGTACCATAACTAAAGTCAGCCATTGGCTTCACGAGAATTGCACAGCGTGAACCCCAAATCAGACGCGCGAGGCAATGGTAAGATTGCTCTTGCCACCGCTAAATCACCAGCAAGATTATTAGGATTAGGATTTCGTTTCGCTCAAATAGGGCTAAGGCGCTGAATCCATCCACAAAGTCGCCAAGCATGAGTATTAATTTATTCTGTGGTTCTAGTCCATTCGTACTCAACAACCCCACCCCTTTGGTATTTCAGACCGTAAACCTCGGAATAAGCTAACTATGGAGCAAACCTCCCTTCATCGGACGGAGGAGGAGCAAAGTCAATGTGACTACAAAAACTACAAGCAACAATGTGATGACATGTAGTAAATGAAGTAGATAATAACAAATAAGAATTTGGATTTTAGACTATAAAGAATGGCCGTAATGTTGCAAAGATGATATTCTGTCAATTTTGCTATATGACATTGATGTTGCCTATCTTCCAGGCATGATGGTTTTCATTTTTTGAGGTTGTTTATTTGCTTAGTTCTCTTTGATTTATTTGCACAGCTTTTTTTTTGCTACTTCCATGGATTATTTTCATGGCTTCATGCTGTTTGCAAATAGATACAAATGTAATAATAATTTATGTAACACTTCACTTTCTACTTTCTGGAATTTTACTTTCTACTTTCTGCAATTGCAAATTCTAGTTTTATGTTCTATCAGTGAGCTCTTGTTTGTAAATGCGTTGAATAAGCAACTAAATTTTCCATAACATTGTTATGTTTTTTTGTTTTTTATTGTACTGCCTTTTTATTTTAAAAAAAACAAAAAAACTTAGGAACTAGCAATGTAGAAATCGTTTTTTGTTGCTCTATGTTTTTTTTATTAAAAAAACAAAAAAGCTCAGGAGCTAGCACATGGTGTCATGGAAGATTATTTCTTAGTTTTGTATTTGACAGGGATCCACATTTCACTAAAGGAATATAGTCCATTCATTTAGATTTTATGCGGTCATACTAGCCTCTACCACAAAGAGCGAACAACTAAAATAAAAAAGCAGCAAGCCACGAATCCATGGCCATAACACACATACGCAGCGAAAATGGGAGTGACGGTTGACAAGTGTCCACAAGATGGTCGCACATTCAAATCCCACAAGTGAAACATTTAAATAATTATACAAACAGTTGAGGCAAGCGGTAAAGCATCGACAATGTCACACTCGCCCATGCTCAAACTAAACAAATAATACTTAAGTTGGAAAATGGCTGAGAATCAACAATGTCACACTCGCCCATGCTCAAACTCAACAAATAATACTTAAGTTGGCAAATGGCTAAGAGTTTCAAGTCAATCTTCATAACCTCTCTTATTTTTTTCTTGTTGTAATGTTCTTCTTCCGTGATTAATGTAGCATTGTCTAAGAAAATCTCATGAGAGGTGAAATGTGAGTGTTCTGCCAAAGCTAACTTAGTTACACGATTATGAGCAATGTTAGTTGTATGTTTTTTTAGACCAACTTACAATGAGCGATCCGTTTCCTCAATGTACACCCTCCCATAGGAAAAATAAATTTCATACACACCTTTTTATTTTCTAAGATTCACAAAGTCTTTAGCAGAATCAACAAACCTTTTGATGGTGTTCGGTGAAGCGAACACAACCAATATGTTTCTTCTTGTTAAGATCTCGGAAAAATCCTTAGTTGTTTCCTTAATGTAAGAGAGTATATCTTTACGGATATTAATCTATAGGTTGTGTTGTGGATTATTTTCCTTCTTAATCATATTGCATTATTTTCCTTCTGAATCATATTGGATTCTTAGCAATATGATTAGTCAATGTTCCCTTAATGTAAGAGTCTATAACTTTATGGATATTAATGTATATGGTGTGTTGTGGATTCTTTTCCTTCCGAAACGTGTTCTTTGGTCACTTAGTAATGATAAAGGGAATCCAAATCTTATGATTATATTTTGATATATGAAATTAGTTGTAACCTCTTTTGTACAACTTTAAACCGATTCTACTTTTTTTCCATTATTGTACTATTGTGATGATGCATTTTTCTCTTCTTCTTTCTCTCTGGGACCTAGAATGGGGTGATTCCATGAAGATGGGTAACACTTTTTGGCCAAATGTGGCGATGAAAACCTGATTTTTTACTCATGTGCTAGATAGAAGCCCTCAAAACGCATA
>LPNX010116341.1:114665-156687 GCA_001517045.1 Pseudotsuga menziesii
CCGAGGTACATTTTTCTGTTTTTGCCGAAATGCGCTTGCCAAAAAGTGTTACCCAGGTCCGTGGATTCACCCAATGTTAATTTCCCAAATTTCAAAGGGAATTCTAGGTTTTATTGGAACGAAAGGCATCTCTTCCCTTTTTATAGGTTGACCTAGCCTTTGACATTTATCACATCTACATACTCTTTCTAATGTGAGATACCATATCCCTGCTTGTAATATTTTTGTAATATTTTTCTAGATGTAGTACCTGAGCAAAAATGTCCTCCTATAGGTATAACATGTGTTTCTTGAATAATACTTTCCCTTTCATGTCATAAAGCGCATATCCTTAGAACATAGTTGGGTTCAGTCTTATATAAAGATCCTAAATATTGCAAAGATTTTCTTTTTCTTTTCTGTAAGATCTTGTGTTCATCCTTTCCTTCTTGTAAAAAATGTACTATTTCATTTAACTCTTGATTTGTAGCTTCAACCTTAAACAGATGTGCATTTAGGAGGTCACCATCTATCCCAGTAGGTTCTTCCCCTATTTTGACTCTAAACATGTTACTTTGCTCAGGAAAAATGCTAAGAAAGGAAGGAGGATTAGCAGATGATTCAAGATATAAGCTTCACATAAGAGAAAAAAAGTGTTTATATTGGCTAAGGAGTTCCCCAATGTTCTTACAAGGAATACATGAGTTTATTTTAAGTATGCCGAGAGAGGATCTATCAACTTTAGAGGAATTCCCAATTACCATACATGAAAACCAAAATTATTACTACTATTACATAGGATTATATTTTTCACAATTAAAAAAAAAAAAAACACTTCTTCCATCAAGAATTTTGAGATTGTAATCTTGTTTCTTAATATTTCTTACATGAAGGCTTTAATTTCCTACTCAATCATAACTACAACAATTTCCCATGTTTCATTATTACATACTAGAAAAAAATACTTCTACCATGAGTATGAAGAGGGTCCTTAGAGGAGAAGAAGAAAAAGTTTCCAATATCTTAACCATTTAAACCACCCTCCCCCTTCAACCCGAATTTTCGATCTACTAAACCAACCTCTAACTTCAATGGGATGCCATTCCTTTATAATATCTCTTTAGTTCTCATATCTTCTCTAGTTATATACTTACTCTTTTTTGAATTTGACACCCTAAGATACTTGTAATTTCTTCATTATTCTTCCTCTTTTAAGGTATAACTCCTTTAGCTATGAGAGGTAGAGTATAGGTAGATAAAAAGATGGATTGATAATTCTTCCCTAGTGGAAACATGCAAGTCATGTTTTATAGGAGAAGG
Organism: Pseudotsuga menziesii; assembly: GCA_001517045.1. Taxonomy (NCBI): domain Eukaryota; kingdom Viridiplantae; phylum Streptophyta; class Pinopsida; order Pinales; family Pinaceae; genus Pseudotsuga; species Pseudotsuga menziesii. The sequence goes on from LPNX010116341.1 coordinate 115,965, forward strand.
AAAAATATGAGGTTTATTATAATCCCCTTAATAAAATACCCATTCAAACTCAAACAGGAAATGAGAATACATATTTAAACCCCTAAAGACTAGTAAGCAAATCATACAAGAAAGGGTGATTGAACCAACTCACAATTGAGACATCTTAGGTAGCATAAGGCCCTTAGTCTACATTTATTGAAAAAACTTTACAAAAATGGCATTTAATAAAGAGAACCTAATCACATAATTTGAGATGGGATTAGAGATTAAAATGTTCTTAACTTGATGTAAGGATATGGGGTTTGTAACCTATCTAACAAAAGAAGTGCACGAAACACAAATGTTGTTACAAGAAGTGACATTTATCTTTTAATAAAAGAAGTGCATGAAACACAAATGTTGTTACAAGAAGTGACATTTATCTTTTAATAAAAGAAGTGGATGAAACACAAATGTTGTTACAAGAAGTGACATTTATCTTTTAATAAAGTAGCATAATACAAGAAACAAAGTAATTCAAGCATTAACCAACAATAAATTCTATACTTCATTTTTTTAAATGTTCTACTTGTGAGTGTAATTCTATACTTCATTTTTTAAAAAGTTCTACTTGTGAGTGTAGAGTCATTGGTTGAGGTGATATATATCATAGTGTCAATGGGAGCATAATCTCATACATAAATTTATCACTAGCCCTTAAAATACTTACCCTAAATACAAATCGTAACGATAAAAACCCCCAAATAACACTAAGAATATTTGCATTTAGCTAGCCGAAAATATTTTGAATTAGAAATTAGACTTCTTTGCAATTTTGTAGTTGTTTTTCAAGGAAAATCTCTTAATTCTCTAAAGATAAATTTTGTAACCTTGAATTCTTAGTCCACCTTTTTAGAAGGATCCATGTTCTTTCCATGGTAGTAATATATACACAATATTACCCTCCCTTCAAATTAGTCGGCATTCCTTAACTAGTATCAACTAGCCATAAACAAATCACTACATAACAACCATCTAATACACTTTAGATTTACTTCCAAGTGTTGTATTAATGTTATTAGCATTTAGATTCCTCAATCTTATTCCCATGGCCTTGAATGTTATGAGCATTAAGCTTCCTCAACCTTGTGCTCCCCCAAGATCATATAGCCAAGGCTTCTTAGCTTTGACAATTGCGAAGAGGATAATGTCTTCTAAACTCTACCATATCCCTGCTTGTAAAGTTTTTCTAGAAGTAGTTCCTACGTGAAAATGTATTCCTACAGGTATAACACGTGTTTCTTGGATAATACTATCACTTTCATGTTATAATGCACATATCCTAAGTACATATTTAGGTCTAATATTATATAAAAATCCATTAATCAATGTATAAAGAGTATCCTTTATTGCAAGAAATTTTCTTTTTTCTTTTTTGCAAGACCTTGTGGATCTGTGGTGTATCCTTCCATTCTTGTAAAAATTGTACTATTTTAGTTAACTCTTGAGGTGCAACTTCAACTTTAAACAAATGTGCATCTGGGAGGTCCTCATCAATCCCAATTGGTTCTTCCCATATTTTTACTATAAACATGTTACTTTACTAGGAAACATTCTAAGATAGGACATAGAATGAGGAATAGTAGATGATTCAAGAACTAGTATTCACATAAGAGAGAAATAGTGTTTATACTGCCTAAGGAGGTCGCCAAGGTTCCCACAAGGAAATACATGATTTTATTTTAAGTCTGTAAGCAGAGGATCTCTCAATCAATTTAGAGGAATTCCCAATTAACAAACTAGAAAACCAAAATGATTTCCACTGTTACATTGGATTATATCTTGTTTTCCAAATAAAAAAAATCACTTCTTCCATCATGAGGATTTGAGAATGTAATGTTGTTTCTTAATATTTCCTACATGAAGCCTCTAATTTTCTACTCAATCATAACTACAATAATTTCCTCCCTATTATGCCTACATACTATAAAAAATAACTTCTACCATGAGTGTGAAGAGGGTTGTTAGAGGAGATGAAGAAAAATTATTCAATATCTTAACCACTTAAACCCCCTCCCCCTTCAACCCAAATATTGTATCTACTAAAACAACCTATGACTTCAATGGGATGTCATTCCTTTATCATTTTTCTTTAGTTCTCTTATCTTCTATAGTTATCTACTTCCTCTTTTTTGAATTTGACACACTAAGATGATTGAAATTTCTTCATTATTCTTCCTTTTTTAGGGCCTTCCTCCTTTATCCTCAAGAGGTAGAGAAGAGGTAGAGATGAACTTATAATTAATCCAACGGAAACATACAAGTCATGTTTTACAGGAGGAGAAAGACAAGGTTTACTATAATACCATTAAGGGTGAGTGCACAAAGTTGAGGGAAATTTTAGATGCAATGGTATATTGAATCCAATGATTCAAGATCCATAAAAAACAAATCATCCCAAGTAATGCCGACCATGCCAAGTCTGGTCCCAAGCCTGCGAACATGCTTGCCAAATAGGATAGTTTAGTAAAACGCATGCGCCCTATGTTTCTCTAAAACACGCACGCTTTATAGTGTACAAAAATGTGCAAGCGTTATGTAAACAAGATTTATGCTTAAAATAGGCCGAGTCCATCATTTTCTCCACAACCATGCGCATAACATGTTCAGGCTGAACAAAAAAAGCAAGGGTGAACATGATTCGGGTGATAAAAGGCAAACAAACTCCACCTTGGGGATCAATCTTATCATTGTGAGGTATTTACACCAAATCCTCTCGTGCTAGTTCCCTTATTTTCAATAATTTATATTCGCTAATATGAATTGAAACCAAACATTTTTTTTAATTTATATGCCCATAAAGAAATTTACATGCCCAATGGAAACCAAAACCCCAATTTACTTATAAAAAACAAATCAATTTCACTTTTTGCATATGTATATTCACAAGCATCCTTGTGAATCCAAACCAAAATTCATAAATGTGCTAAGTTTCTCAAGTATATTGCAAGGTTGCATAAGAAATTTACCTTACCAATGGAAACCAAAACCCCGATTTACTCATAAAAAACAAATCACTTTCACTATTTGCATATGTATATTCACAAGCATCCTTGTGAATCCAAACCAAAATTCACAAATATGCAAAGTTTCTCAAGTATATTGCAAGGTTGCATACAACTAAAAAAAATTCAAGTAGAATTCATATCTTCCCTAAAATACATAAAAAAAATGATAAATCCCTTGCCTCTATCCAAAATATCGAAGTTGGTCGTCCAAGAACATTAATCAACACCTTATAGTTTTGATGAAACTTCCTAATCCAAGTGTTAAAATAAGGTATAGAAGCTTCCCATGCATAACAAATATTTTCCCTTGACTGAAGGGTACATTTTGGTTAAGTTCAAGAGAACACAGTTCAACAATAGGCTCTACCAACATCAATATACATAGGGAGGTTGCTTTGTTTGATTACATGCCAATCACATACTATCATACATGATAGGATCCAATGGAAACCTTGCAACCCTAAAAGCCAGCATACACAAATGTGCAAAGTCTCTCATTGGTATATAGAAAGAGTGCATACAACTAAAATAACATCAAGTGGAATCCATAGATGCCCCAAATTACATATAAAGAAAGATCTACTAAATGGCCTATGGAGTCCAAACAAATTCACACTACAACAAATAATTACATATGTATCAAAATCCTTCCATATGTTGGGATTTTATTCATCAATAGAACCTGCTGCCACCTCTTCTAGGCTCTAGCCCTTGCCTCTACCCGCAATCTTGGAGTTGGTCCTCCAAGGGCATTAGTTAACACCTCACAGTTACGATAAAACTTCATAATCCAAGCCTTAAAATATGGTAGAGGAGCTTCCCAATCAACATATGCCCCAAATTAAATATATAAACGAGATGATAAATGGACTATGGAGACCAAAAAAATTCACACTACAACAAATGAATACATATCTATTAAAATACTTGCTTATATTGGGACTTTATTCATCAATAGTACCTTCTTTCACCTCCTTCTAACATTTCCTCTAGGCTCTAGCCCTTGCCTCTACCTGCAATCTTGGATTTGGTCCTCCAAGGCCATTAGTGAACACCTCACAATTTCGATGAAACATCATAATCCAAGCCTTAAAATAAGGTAGAGGAACTTCCAAATCAACATGTGCATTTAATGTATGCATCTAGAAATTGGAATTAATACAAATTTACGACATATATTTAAGATGAAAAAATGTTAAATGTTAATTCTTTAGTGTAAAATTCAAGATAAATTTTAAAATTTAAATTGTAAATCATTTATGTTTTTATTTGTCATACATTATTTTTACACTTTTCATTGCTTAGAGATGTCATTATACCATGTGTTTATTTTTCTAATGATATTTTATTTGTATTTATGATTGAAGTGGCTACTATAAACCACAAAGAAACGACTTTGAGAGTTATTGGTCATTTGAGAGATATCGATTTAGCTTGGAGGGGTGGAGATGAAATCAGCTGCTCCTTATCAACATCATTACTGACCATAGTGGATACCATCAGTAGATCTAACGATGTTTTGTATAGCATAATAGGGTACAGAGGGACAAAACAACAAGAATATGCTGATGGATTGTGCTACAATGAGATTAAGAAGCTCAAAATAACCAAAGAGCATATATATTCACAATTTAGAGTGCCTGGGACGAATGCCATTCTAGATATCAGCAGACCACATATTTTGATTGAGTGGTGCATCTATCAACCAATTAGAGACCATTGGATGGACATATGGTACATGATTTTTTATAATCCTTCGCACAAAAGCATGGAAGCACCGTTTTACTTTCTCTGGAAACTTTATGTAGAGTTTGTGATGGGAAAACATGTCACTGTATTTTGACATGTTGGGCTTCAAGGGTGCTAGTAGGGGGATACCCCAAAACCGTCCCAATGCTAGGAATAAAGATGTTTATTGACAGATACCTCCACCCCATGTCCAACTACTGAGGCTAGACATCCCTCCTACACATGATATGATTACCTAGACATAGGAGGAATCCCTTACTCTAGTTGAGATGATTTCCCACCACACCACAACTATTGACCAAGCATGGCCCTCTTCCTTTGGTGGGGTACAACCATCAGCTTTTGGTGGTAGAGGACCATCAATTGGTGGGGATAGATCGACATCTCACAAGCCCCAAATTGAGCCACATGTGTGCATGACGTGTGGTCAAGCCTGTTATGGTCGTGGACCAACACATGGTACCTCTACGATGACTAGCGGTCAGGTAAGGACATTGTAAAAACTCTATTCTTCAATTTAATTTTTCCATATTGTACACATATTAACTTTATTCTTAATGTATGCAATTTTTAATTTGCATGAGCTTGATTCCTCTAAGGGGGTTGGTAGTGTACCGAGTGTTGTCGTATCCAAGGTTCAAACAACCAACACTGAGGTAATATTTCAACATCTTTCATTTTGTTAATACGTATCATTTTGTTAATACATGTTAGTTAATTAATTTTTTGAATGGTCTGATATTTATAATTTTTGAAGTTGCAAGAACCGCATTTTGAACAGGATGTCAGAGACATTGATCTCAATGAATTCCCCCCAGGTGGATTCTATGATTACCTCAAGATATAAGTACATGGTTAATGACTGAATCTTGTTCAAATTATTTATTTATTACTGTACACTCCTTTATAGATTGCTAAAATTTATAATTTTTAAACTTGTAGGTTCTATTTGGCTCCAGAAAGGGGCAAGAAATTTCTAGTAGTTATCCCTCCCATGGGGGATATATGTCCCAGGAAGAGGTGAGTATATTCCAACATGTTAGTTTTTCAGTACATATTATTCCATCCATTCATGTCCATGTCTAACTATTGTAACACTTTATGACTGCAGACATCAATGCAAATCCATGCACCACCTCTTTTGTTTGGATCTCCCCATAGTCCAAACATACATAAGCATGTTGTCTACACCATATGACCCTCTTCTGTAAAAAGAGTGGGTGTCCATGATGATGAGCCTACTGATTCCACGGTAATGTACACATAGCCTCCAATGGAAGTTGTTGGTTAGCTTTCTTTCACAACTAGTTTTTCTTAATGTTATTTTCGCATGATTACAACATCAGGATGTAGAGTCCTCCATGCCATACCTTAGAGGGGTTGTTGGTGCTAGAGTAAATGCTGCATCTATAATGGGATAAGTCACATATATATATCTAGTTGAATATTTGTACCTATACAGTTCATTTATATTATGTATGGACATGCACGATGTCTAACTATTTTAGCATTTGGTGAATGTAGCCACACCCTGGTCCATTAGTGCACGCGACCGAGGTTGATGTTCAACCTACGACTCGTCTTTCTACTGAAGAAACCCAGTGTCATTCCCTAGAACATATTTTTTCGACGAGATGTTCATTATTGTTATTCCAAAATCCTGTCACCATCATGTGATAAGACATTTGACATACCTACTTGCCCCGAATCCCAGCTTCTGGAGTGGAAACTAAATGGTTTTTCATCAATCTGTCATACAAATTCCCAGCACTGTGCATGCCCCTTTATCCAGGAGCGGTACCCCTACTCGCACTGCGTTTCATCGGTTGTCCACAAGCGGTGCCACCACCCATTGCCCTTGGTCCATAGGTGGTTATTACCAGAACCACTCTGTCATAGAAGGAGAAGCACGGTACCCTGGGGAAAAAGGGGAAAAAGAGAAGTTTCTAGAGGCTTCTAGATGATAAGCCTCGTGTACTATCTTATCCCTACTGTTGTGGGTTGGTTGAGTTCGAGATCCCTCATCCTAGGATCTTAGAGGCCACCTCACCCACTAATTTCTCAACCATCTCTATCCATTAAAGCCCTATAAATATGAGCTCATAGCCATGGTTGAGGGGAGAACATGGAAGGTATTGTTATGCTGTTGGATTGATTCTTGGCCCAACATCATTTGGAGAGAGCATAGAGAGCTAGAGTTGGAGCTTTTAGGGATGAAGAGCTGGTTTCATGGAGATGCATGTCAACACTAAGGCTTGGTTGTAAACTTCTTCATATTTGTAATGCAAGTTGATTTCTGTCCCACATATGATGTTGTTGTTGTGATTTCGCATATATATGTTGCTATATTCCTTAGTCACTAGCATAGATTAGTAGATCATATTCTGGTTGCTTTGATTCATTTTGTGTTGAGCTTTTTTGCAGGTACATAGGTGAACTGTCAAAGCCTTGTATTCTAGATATCTACAACGTCTAGGGAGAGTCTTCAACCTCTATCCTCTATTTGTTTTGGATCTGAACCATTCAGACCAGTGGAACACCTTGCTGTCAGTAGGAGGTGAAATATTCCAGCTAACAAATTTGGCTACTCTGCTGGGGATTAGAGTATTTAGTTGTTCTGATCTTCCTCAGTCTGCAACTCTTGTCTGAATCCAGGCTCCATTTTCTTCAACTCTTTTTAGTCAGATCTACTTTCTGATTTGTATTATTTGGGTTTGAAATTTCCAGATCTGTTCAGATCTGAGTCGTTTCGGTCTTTTATGCTCTGTTACCACATTCAATTCGATAGTATTTGCCTTGATCTAGTCTTTTCTGACTTGATCCATCATTCTTTTTTTTGTTTTGGCCATCTACAGGGAACCGTGCCCATGCTGTGTACGAGGAGTGGTGCCATCGCCTGAACATAGTGAGCAGTAAGCAGTGCCACCGCCTGTATCTGGTTTGCAAGGAGTGGTACTGTCTTGGAAACGCCTATCAACAGCTACAAAACGTGGTGCCAGGTAGGCATTAGTCCAAAACTCTTTTTCCTCATTTTTCTTTGTAAAAATTTGGAATTTTGATTGCTTTCAGTTCTGTTATCAGATTTGTGCTATTGAATCTGATGTGTGTGGCTTGTTGCTTTGATGGTTTAAGATTGATTTGAGTGGAATTTCAAAAGTTTATTTAGTCTTTTTTATTGTTCATTCGCTTCTTGCTTGTCAGTTGTGCTTAAAGAAGGATTTCTTGTTTTCTGAAAGTTAGGGTGCTCATTGAAGTCTCTTTTCATTGCATATACTGAAAGAAGAACACTAGATTAGCTTCTAGATTTCGTTTCTTGCTTGCATAGTAAACTTCTTTTTCTTTTCTTCAAAAAAGAAAAGTTTTGCTTGAGATTAGGACATCATATTTGAGTGTTGGATTTGGGTTTTCTGATTGGCTTTACAAGCTTTCAGGACCTTTATGATCTTTTGTCTCTCATGCATATAGCACTATCTCGATCAAAATTAAAAAAATGGTAGTTTTAAGTTAGATTAGCTTATGTTTTTGAGAAATTTGAAAAGTTAGAGTGCATTGGCATATAGGTGTGCTTGGTGTTGTTCTTTTAGGAAAAGAGATTCTCACCCTTCTCATTTGATTTCGAAAAGAAGAATTTGGTTTGTAAAAGTGTTTGCTTGTCTTTGATTTGATGTTCATGACTGTTGGTTGGAATGGTTTTTGGTTTTGAAACAAAAAGAAAAACACTCTCTTCCCTCCCGTAAGTAGGCATATTGAACGGTAAAGTGAACATTTGCATAAGCATATTGTATGGTTTTACTTTTATGTCAAAACATCATGCATTCGCCTAACTGTACAAGTTAAAATTAACGGTAGTTGTAGGTTAAAATTTACGTAGTAATTTGAGTGATAGGTTAGAGACATGTTCGGGAGTCGTAAAACGTAGGAGCTGTCGTTATTTGTCAGCATTACATTCCGGGACTCGTGCGGTTCTTACACTTACTGTCGGTATATTGAACGCCCTTTCATGTACCCTTGAGGTATATAGAAAGGTACTTCACGTACTCAATTGTATATTGGAAGGCCCCTTGTGTACGGTTATGCATTAGACAACACTACTACCGATTCGAGCTCCTACGTACCTTGAGTATATCGAGAGAACCCACTAGGGTACCTTATCTACCTAAGAAAATCCCTTTGGTCGTCTTGTTTGGAGCCATACACTGAAAATAGCATTCGGGGAGATTACTACGCACGTACCCTCGAGGTATATCGCGAGCCTTCTTAACAATCCTGGTGAGAAACCTGACTTTTTGAACTCCTCCTATCATTTTAAGTCTGCTTGTTTTGACCTATAGTTTGAGTAGGGAAGTCTTTTGGTGTGTTTTTTTTTAGATTTTCAGACCCTAGGTTAGATAGGAACTGTACAAACTGGCTGAGTTAAGACAGTCCAGAAGAGTACGGGGCTTGCCACTTGATTTTATTCCTATTTCAGAAGAAAATCCAATGGAAGCTATCGACCAAGGAGCTGCTACCACCTCCCACGTGGGAGATAATGTGGTGGTGGAAAGTGGAGTACCATATTCTTCACACTCGCCTCTCCTGGTCCAACAACCTTCTCAGGGAAATTCATTGTTCCATTCTCCCTTGGAAGGTCATGTTGATGATGCAACCCGTCCGGATTTTTGTCCTAATGCTCCTTTTTGGGAGACACCTATCGGACAGGCCATTGCCTCATTTGGCACCCATTCTCTTGATGATGATGAAGAACACAGGAAATACCATGCTGCTATTCTCTGTGCACAGGAGGTAGAAAAGCAGATTGATAACCTACTAGGCTCTACACCAGTATGTTCCACATCTCTTCCTGTGGGATATCGTTCACTAGCCGATTCTATGAGACCCATTGAACCGATTATAGATCGTCTATTAACAACCCACAACCCAGGTCAAATTTCCACCCCTCTCACCTCTCATGTTATGTCTATTCCAAATCCTCCCAGGTATTTTGAATATGGGGCCCAACCTTCAATTTTTGTTTCGTTAATACCTTTTAATGCTGGGGGGAAACCCCCGGCACGACCTACATTATATGATACCGGAGTTGTACCTAGTCAAGGGCAGACCTCTAACATAGAAACATCTACAGTTTTTGTCCCTCCCACCCACACTAATGTGGTAAATCCCCTATCTAGTTCAAGTCATCCCTTGGGGGTACAACCTGTTACCATTCAGTCTTCTAGTGGTTATGGTTATAAAATACCTGTAGGTAATCATCCATCTAATCCTACAGGAATGCATTATACTGGAATTCCATACTCTAGTAACACTTTTATGCCATGGGGTCAACCCAACTGGTCTTACATGCCAGCCATGGGAGGGATTTCTTCCTCACAGCAACCTGTTTATCAGTCTACCTATGGCCCTACTGGTAATTATATGCCATATCAATATTACCAGTATGTGCAACCAAATAGACAGTTACCTTTCCTAGCAACTATGGACTTGTCCAAGTTGATTAATGATCCCATTCGACACAATCCCTCGTGGCCTCCCATTACGGTAAAGTTACCATTGGATATTCTGAAATTCGATGGGAATCAGGGTGAAGATCTGCAGAACCATGTTATGACTTTTCGTTTTTGGTGTTCCTCGAACTTGCTCATGGATGATTCCGTTCAGTTACGACTCTTTCAGTGAACTTTGACCGGTACGACCGCGAATTGGTACATTGAACTCCCACAACATTCATTTGTGGATTTTGGCTCGTTGGAAACCGTATTTCTTACGCACTTTCAACTCCCTATCCATTATGAAATGGGCACTGAAGTTTTAACTTCTTTGCGACATAACACCTCCACCCACATTTATGATCATATTCATGAGTGGAGAAGGTGGAGAAGGCTCATTAAGGCCCCTATTTCGGATCAGTAGTTAGCTGATTGGTTCACTAAGTCCTTGTTGCCTCCTATTTCCTGAAATGTGGCCATGGGCGGTGCCGTTATCGAAGAGCAGGCTATTAGTCGGGCTCAGTACCTAGACTTGGTCTATTGCTAGTCCGGGACTCTTTATGACCTGATTCCTCAAGCTCCTCGCCCCAGCACTAACCTTGCCAAGCCACCAACAGAAGTACCTGTTGATGGGATTGTTGGTTCAATCCAATCCCCATCTGTAGTGAAACCTGCTAAGAAAACCCAAACCACTACTCCTTCGACTCCCAAGGCTTCTGCCGAGGTCAATTCTATTCAAAGTATTCAAAGCTCGGTTAATAAAAAGAAAGGTAAAAATCAAAATAAAAAACCTGGAAACCAAGAAGAGACCCCACGATCAACCAATAATGACAATGACAAAGGGAAAAGGAAGGCTAAATATCCTCGTCTGTTATGCGGTGGTGACCATTTTTCAAAGGAGTGTCCTCGTCGGGACAAAATCTCTCAGTTTCTGAAGTCTAATCCCGCACCTGCAGTACTTACGGATCCCTTTCCCTCTCAACAACAACTGGTAGACCACATGTCTAACCAGGGTAACTCTAGTTCATCGGAGGAAATTCGTATGATGTCCTCAGATACCATCCATCTGCAAACTCGAAGCCAGAATTATGATAAACTCGTAGATAAGAAAGAAGATCAATCTTCTTCAGGGAAAGGTCCTTCTACTAGTTCTCCGAAATCCTCGTCTACTGTTCCCTTTGTCTATTGAGAAACCTACTCTCGACATGATTTTGCGCCCACCAAAGAGTACTCTTCAGAAGGCTATCTTTAATCCCAATGCCCGAGTTGCTCAATTCTATAATGCAGTTGAAGATCTTGCTCAAGCACCTTGTGCGATGTCTACCCTAGAAGTACTCCAAAGTTTCCCCACACAGCGTAAGAACTTGTTGAGAGCTTTAGGAGCTTTAGACCCTAATAACACTAACTTGATTCACTTCAATGTTGAGAACTATAAACCTAGATTACCACATAAACTCGCTTTTCATATCATTACGAAAGTAGTGGGAAAGAAAGTCTTTCGAACGGTACTAGATGAAGGAGCTTCGACCTCAGTGTTATCTCTGACTTGTTGGAAATCTCTTGGCTCTCCCGAGCTTGTTACATCACCGATGACCCTTAAAGCCTTTGATGGACAGGGTTTCCAACCCCATGGTCTCATATCAGCCCTCGCGGTCGAGCTGGGAGGAAAAATCGTTTCCATCCAAGTAGAAGTGGTGGATGCCCCTTTGGATTATAACCTCCTTTTAGGAAGGAATTGGTTCTATGCCATGACTGTTATTGCTTCAACAGTATTTCGAACAGTCCAATTCCCACATCTTGGGAGAATTGTTACCATTGACCAGCTTGATTTCTATACGCCGGATGTTACTACTTCCATGGCTAATAACATCCCCATGTTAGGTCAGTCCCCTCCTCCTTACCAGTCGATTAGGGTAGGTATGCTGAAGGATTCATCCCTTATGGGTATTTCTCCGTCTACTCCTCCTAGCACGGATACAACGACAGTACATATAATCGCCTCATTTGATTTTGCGCCCAAGGGCAAAAATGTTGTTGAGTCCACCTCGTTGAGCCTTCATGAAGCTATGTATGACACCATTCAAACTTGTTCCGATGATCACACTAATGACCTTCATTTAGTGGCTTCGGACCCTTACCATTTACCGTACTGGCTAGAACCTTGTCTTCCGATTCTAGGTTATCTCTCCGAGACTGTTCCTTTTGATGAGTCCATTATAGAGATCATGAATACGGATGAGCCCATTTGGGAGAATCACCATCATAGATCCATGTTCCACCCCAATACCACAATTGTCTAAGACGACACTCTATGTTCTCCAGACACTTTAACTTATCCCATCCCCCACGTAATCTCTTCAATTTCTCATAGCCCCATGCGATGATATCTCTGAGCATGGGTAATGGTGCTGCCCTCTCTCACAACCTTCCACTTCCACTTCCACTTGCTGCTGCCGCTTCACCTACCCGCACACACTCCAACGATGCTAAGCTGAAAAGAGTCACGTGCTCTAGCTTTGGAAAACCCATCCCCAACTCCAACTCCTCCAACTTATCGTAGCTCCCTATCCGTAGCTCTTTCAAACATGGCAACTCTGCGGAGACCTCTTTCAACTGCTTACACGAAGACATACGAAGGTATGCGAGCTTTCGGAATTGAGTAAGGCAACTAGGCAGTCACTCCACATCGCATCCAAAAAGTGAGAACATTTCTAGATCTTTCATCACCTGCATATCCTGCGGAAGCTCATCTTGATTTACATCATCTCTCATCTTCCACCAATTTACATCATCATAAAACTGTAGGGTCAGGTTTCTCGTCTTAGACTAGTTTCCCATAACCCCCTCCTTCATTGGCGATTTTATTTTCACCGATAAAACCCTGAGGCGGTGCAAGTCTTGCAGGTCCTTGAAACAAGCATTCTTTCTTTCCCCATTTCCATCCTCCTCGAAATCCAATGAAATCTTGCTGTCACACATCCTTAATCTTTCTAGTGAAACTATTTCTGAGATGCCACGTGGAAGATGGCTCAACTCGCTGCATCGCTGGATGTCGAGGGCTATCAGGGGTTTGAGTTCACCTATCCTCTCCGGAAGGCACCATAGCTGCTTATAGGTGTTAACGTTCAAGAATTGAAGCTCCTTTAGATCGCAAATGCTTTCCGGCAATTCACATGTGCCCATGCTCTCTAGTTGGAGGGAGGCAAGATGTTTTAGATTACCGATAGAAGGTGGCAAAGACGTTATTCCAGTGTGACGGAGATCAAGGACTTTCAGCGAGGACAACTCCCGCAAGAAGTTTTTGGGAAGTTCTGTAATACCAGGATTCTCCCTTAACAGCAAAACTGAGAGGGACGAGAATGCGACGGTAGTAGGCAGGAAGTTTAGATGATTACACATCAGTGACAGTCGTGCACAGCCATTGACATCGATTTCCTCAATGGGAAAAAGACTCACGCCCTGCCCTTCTTTAAAAATACACTGGTGCTCCTTCTCCGCAATGCGAATAGCTAGATCACGAAGGACATCGTGTATTTTAATAGACTCAATCCTTCCCACAGCATCATTTGTTACAACCTCGATCAAACAACGATCCCTGAGGAAGTTGATAAAATTGTGGCCAGTGTTAGGCAAATAACTCTATAATATTTCACCACACCTTCTGCGATCTAGATGTCTATGAGATGTTTGCAGGAGATTACTTTGTCTTCCGGATAAGCTGCAAAATATAGAAAACAAGCCTTCACATAATCTGGCAGACTATCGTAACTCCATTTGAGACGTTGAAAGAGTTTTTTGTCCACTCCAGGGTGTAGGTCATAAAACGTCAGATGAACATTTCGCATCTGACCTAAAACACGCTCCCACTCAGATAGATCAGTGTGATGTGTCATTGCAGCAGCGACTACAATTATGGCGAGTGGCAAACCCTTGCACTCCATTGCGATTTTCCTCGCAACTTCCTCTAATTCATGTGGAACATCTCCATTTCGATTCTAAAATGCTTGGCTATGAAACAGCTTCCAACCCTCCTCTTCCACAAGCGGTTCCACTGTTATAGTCTCTTGCAAATTCATTGTTGTACACACTTCTTTATCCCAAGTTGTAAGAACAATTTTAAAACCTTTGTCATCCAACGACACTCCTAAGTCTTGAAGCTCATCACTCGTCCACATATCTTCCGCCCACATATCATCCAATAGAAGCAGATATTTTCTGTTCCTTAAATAACTGCGAAGCATATCTTTTCTCGCTTCGAAATTGGATTTATCTGGAAACTTTGTTAACTTCAATCTAGTGGCAAGGCAATCCTGTATATCTAAGATATGGTTTTTGGACACAGTTGCCTTAATGATGAGCAATGATGAGCTGAAATGAATTCTTAATTTTCTGACTGTCATTGATGGTGTCAAGCAGCGATGACTTACCAACCCCACCCATGCCATGGAGACCTATTCTTTGAACGTTGCTATCTTCATCGGTTAACCATCCCTCAACAATCTCCATCTGTGCAGTTCGCCTTGTGTCTGCAGCAGAACCGGATTCGGGGTTCTGAATCGGTATCTGGGTCCATGGAGTTGGATTCCCGTATTCCCCGCTTGAAAGAAAATCGGACTCTTTCTGTGAGTGCAGTTGAGCAACATTCAGTTTCCAATCTTTGATACGTTTGCTGATTCTGTAGCGGCATAGGCAGTTTGGGTACAAACCGAGGCAATTTTTGTGTTGCTCGTAGTGGTTGCCAATAGATTGTGACCTTTCTATGTAATCACCGGCATTGTCCAGCCAAGCCTGCACTATTTTTTGACTTGGTGTTTGTTCTTGAGCAACCTTCTCGTTTATACCATGTATTATGTTGTTCAGACGTTCAACCTCCTGTGCCATGTCGGTGACATCTTGAGGCACAGAAATGATCATTTTAACAACTCGCACAACTTTGTTCCAAATGCCGCTCGAAACATTGGCTGCAATTCCAGTAACAGTACTAACGCGAGCCATTGGCTTCACGAGAATTGCACAGCATGAACCCCTAATCAAACGCGCCAGGAAATATTAAGATTTGCTCTTCCCACTGCTAAATCACCAGCAAGATTAGGATTTCGTTTCGCTGAAATAGGGGTAAGGCGTTAGTGAAGCATGCGTATTAAATTATTTTTTGGTGCCATTCTAATTCATTCGTACTCTAACAATTCATTCGTACTCTAACAACTGGGAAGCAACTCGACTCTAACAGCTGGGAAGAAACTCGACATTAGGTGGGTGAAAGCAAAGTATTTGTCCCCTTATGCATAGCTGGCAGTACCCTTAATCGCCCGTGAGCAAAAGACATTACTATAACACATTATTCGCTGGTTATAATTTAAATAAAGTATCATGTTATCTTATTGGCGATACTTGACATCTCATTATACATCGATGCAAACTTTTTCTTTGAACATTACAATGCTAAATCAAATACATGAATTTAGACCAGTTTCTCTGCAATGTAGACCTTTCGACAATGAACAATGCTAATTCAATGAGTGACTAGTTTCTCTAATGTAGACCTTTTAACATGAACAAGGAATTTTATACTCCCATTTTTGTTGTCTAGGATCCATGGTTTTTAGCAAAATCAATAAAACCTAACCTATGATGATGTTCGATGGAGTGAACGCAAGGGCAATGCTTCTTCTTTTCAAGATCTTGGCAATTTGAACAATTGTTTCGTTGATGTAAGGGAGTGTAACTCTATGGATATTAATTTGTTTGTTTCTATTGTGGATTAATTGCCTTCTAGATAGCTTTCTTGATATACTCATCAGGGTATCCATTCTTCTTGAAGACATGGATGAGATTATCTAACTCTTGTCCTAGCTTGTCCATGTTAGAGATTCTTATTTCTCTAGTTGTAACAGTATGGATGGCACCAACTTTTTGAGCTGGGTGGTGGTGTGATTTGGCTTGAAGGTATCTATTACTGTTGGTCTTTATGTACACCTAATTCCGAAGACCTCCATCTCCCTTATTGGTGAGTAGCATGTAGAGAAAGGGAAGCTTACCATTCTTTTCCACTTCAGTGGTGGATTTTATGTGTTGTGAAAGGATATGTAAATTAGCTAAGAATTCATCTAGCTTATCCCTACCATGCCACCATTTAGAAAACATGACATCCACGTATCTTTTCCATTCCTCTGGGATGTAAGGGAAATAATTTATGGCCTTCCAGAACCAGTGACAATAGGGATCCCATAGAAACACCATGAATTTGCTCATAGATCCTTCCCTTATAGGAGAAATATGTATACTTCAAGCATAACCTTACCAAGCTTGTGGTTTGGGTGTATATGTTGTTTTTAATGGCATTAATGGCATTAACCACTAGAATCTTAGTGTATAGTAACAGAATGTCAAAGCTAACAAGAATGTTATTCTTCTTTGTTTTCGAGAGTTTAACCCAATCAACAAAATAAGTAGAGTTTTTTACAAAGGATGATGTGTTTCTAGTGAAAGGTAAAAGTTTCTTGAGCAGAAACTTTTCCAAGAAATAGGTCAGGTAACCAATGTCGTTCACAATAGGCCTTAGATGGATCCCATCCTTGTGTATTTTAGTCCATCCATTTATGCATGGTATGATCATGGAAGATGTTTGGTCATTTTTCTATGGTAGTCATCCTCATTTAAGTTTACTATGGAATTTCCTTTATTTGTTTTCATAATATTGATATCATTTTTTCTTCTCAAGCTTATTAACGCCTTTATTTCATCTTTCCCTTTAAGTTGAGCCGTGATGGCTTTACTCTTACAAAAACAATAGTGCACTCTTGTCTTATTTCCTTGGTGTTTTCATCAATTATATATATTTAATTGCATTCTTTATGTTGCACATCAAGTTTTCTACATGAATTATTTTGGGGACCTGTTACTGGTTGAAATGGCATACTAAGCCACCGGTAAGCATATCAGGGAAAAGTGACCACTGTCACCTTAGTCACTTGTCCCCAACTACTTCGGAAGTCGAAACCTCCTAGGGGAGAGCCTTGTTTTGACCCTGCAAATACACTAAAGCACAAAAATATCTTCTTTTGAGAAATCTCAATGATCAGTGCCTAATGGAGTCTAAATATGAGAGTGAAAGTGTCATACAATGTGTGTATGGGGTATGCTTCAGTAATGCAATGTATTCAATGATAAGCAAGTCAACTACATCACACTATATCCTCCAACTAATAACCAATCACTTTGCAAGGTGCAATGTGGTAAACAAATATCATACACAATTTATCCACCATATAAGAGAAATTATTGATAAGTATAAGCTTTCATCATAGCCCAAAACCCCAAGTACAGTAGTGCATGCGTTAAGACATAAAATTATGACAGAGGTACGTACAACATATATGTATTCAATCATAATATAGCAGCACTTGTCATATGGAAACGATGAGCATTTATTTCAACATGGGTTATATCCAAACTACATGCGTTAGTCTTTATATGAAGGAAACAAAAAGTATCAACTCTTAAAACAATGTTCTAGCAGTAGTATAATAGCATTCATGAGTACAACATTCAACAATGATTACATGTGCATTTAGTTTTAATAGACAAAAGGTGTTATGCATTGTGTATGGTAAATATCTACAACATTCCCACACATTATCATATCAGTATGAAGAAAAGTTGCATTATATCCATTAGCATTGGAATTGTAAACAATGTGTAGCAACAATTATGTATTGATATCTATCCTTTATGTGTGTATGCAACGATGTACAAGAGTATGTTTCAGCCACTGATGGTTAGCAACAATCATCATTACATCACAATAAATAAACACCTTTTGTCATGTGTTAAAACCTAACTTTCATGTGTGTGTACAACATTATACAGTCATTTTAATGTTAGGTATTCAAATATGCATACACAATATTAACTATCAACTTTGAACTCACCTTACTCTATAATGAATGTATGCAGACTGAGTGTATGATGAGAAAGGATGAGTACAATCCACTTGTTGTAATTAAACCTGAATTGGTGTTATCTTAAGACTAACCCTTCTCTTGTTGCCTTGCATATGTAGTAGGATGAGGAAAGAGGAGGGTTACCACTAAAAGGGTAGCCCTAAACAATGGTTGAGTGGATTGTCATAGTGTATGACAAAGGGAAGCAGACATAGGGTCTGCTAGTATGGTGTGAAGGGTAGACAAGAGGGAGGTAAGACCCAGTGAATGTAGGGTAGAAGCCTAGGGAAGAGTCTGAGGGTTATGATGGGTTTAGGGTGGTAGAAAATGGTTGTGGGGGAGTGGAGCGAGGGTTTGAGGGAGGAAGGAAGAAGGATAGGTTTAGGGTAAAATTAGGGTTGTTTTAGGACCTTTTATGACAATTTTTCAGATTTTAGGATTTTTTTGTATTTTTAGGGTTCCCTATAATTCTGCCTTAGTGTTTTTAGGGCTCTAGGGACTAGGCCAAAATTTTAGGGAAGGAGGTCAAAATTTTAGGGAGGCCAAAAAATGACAAAAAATAATGTTTTTATATTTATTTTTAGGGTTTTCAACATAAAATTGTAGACCTAAATTTAACCTAAAACTAATCCTAAACTAACCCTAGAACTAGGTTTTTTTAGAAGAGAAAAGGTGTGAAAACCAAGGGAAACCCTACCCTAGTAAAAGCCCTACCCAACCTAGGGATTTTAGGGAGGATGGATAACCTAGTGAAGAAGGGTTCCTAGGTCAAGCAACTAGCCTAGAAAAACTAAAATAAACCCTAGGAAGCCTCATGGGGAGATGTGCCTCGACTTGTTAAGGTAACAAGAAGGAAGGTAATGGCCTATCCTAGAGCAAAAGTGCAACCCTAAGGCTACCACTAAGACTTGAACATGCACATCCACCAACATACAAAAAAAATGGTAAGAATCTCGACCTCTTCATGCTCATGTTCGTCCAACAAATCAAATCACCACGAAAAGCATAGATTCACCAAAGAATTTCTAGAAAATAGCTTACATTAACCAGAAAAATTCCTCAAGAGGAGCGCATCCATCCAAAGAAACCCCAACATGGGTAAAACAAGTGCATATTGTATTATCCCATAAGTTTTGTTTTTGAAATGAAAGTTAGGAGATCTATTTATATGATCTCACGCTCACCTTTTAAAATATCCAGGCCTACATGCCTTAAAATAAGTCAATTTGAAATTATAAAATGTCAACTTAAAATTAAAAGAAAGTAATAATAAAATATAGCCTAAGGTAGGCTTAAGGTAGGCTACCTGGGGTATTTGTATCCCTAGGTACCAAAACACGCTCAAATAAGTGTATCACTCCAAAAAAAAGGCTGGAGTGAGCTTGAGGGATGGCGTTATACCCCACCTAACCCCTAGAATGCTGCAAAATCCCTCAATGCCCTCCTCAAAGCATGAAAGGTCTGGCATGGAGTATGCCTTTTCTTTAAGGAAATAAGGCCAGGGAGAGCAGGAACCAACAATCCGAGAGGCCAGAAGGGTGTCCAAAGTGGTTGTGAATGAAGAAAAGTGTCTTGTAGATGAAACAGAGGCCACCAGAGCACATAAACAGAATATGGAGCCATGTGACCCAGTGTTCAACCCTTAGGGGCCCAGACACCAACCCTGAGGTTAAAAAACCTTATAAAGAGTAGTCAACAATTCCATTAAGAAATAAGACCCCTAAACGAGGACCAAAGGGCTTGACCATGACCACCATTTCTCATTAACACCCCTCCTAGTCAAAAAATTGGCCCCCTCTCCCTGGGGTACACTTGAAGGTGCGCTAGGTACAGGTGGATCGTAATAGGACCACAATGAATTTCACTTCCTTTTCTAAGACTTTTCGAGAGGGAGTGTCTACGTTATGGCTTAAAGGGTTAACCACTATTCTATGTCCCAATTCCTGATCATTCTTAACAATTTCATTGTGTTTCTTTAAGTCTACATATTTCTCCTACAATTGAATGATATCTGAGCACATTCATGGTGTTGGTACGGGCTCCTTGTTGTCACCATTTGTGGAAAACACTTATATGGAACATTTTGAATTTAGGGCCATAAATTATTTCTTTTACACCCTAGAGGAATGGAAAAGATAAGTCGATGACATATTTTCTAAATGGATACATTGTAGGGACAAGTTGGATTTCTTCTTAGATCTCATTTAAACAACCTTTCACATCACATAAAATTCACAATTGAAGTGGAAAAGGATGGTAAGCTTCCCTTTCTCAATATTATACTCATCAAGAAGGGAAATGAAGGCCTTGGTATCAAGCATACCAGAATAATACCCACACTACTAAATACCTTCATGTTGAATCCCACCACCACTTGACTCAGAAAGTTGGTGTCATTCATACTCTTGCAACCATGACAATAAGAACCTCTAATGCAAACCACCTTGAACACGAATTAGACAATCTCATGGAATTCATAAAGAAGAATGGATACCATCATGATGATCTTATTAAGAAAGTTATCCAACAGGAAAATATTCCAGGAAAAGCATCTCGGTTGTGTTCACTCCACCAAACTCCATTATAAGCTTTGTTGATTATGTTAAAGACTCTGTGGATCTTAGACAACAAAAAGGGGTATATGAATTTCCTTTTTCATGTAGGGAGGTATACATTGGAGAAATTGGTCGCTTATTGCAAGTTCATATAAAAGAACATATTGTTGACCTTACTCATAATCATGTAACTAAGTTAGCTTGGGTTGAACACTCACACTTCACCTCTCATCAAGTTTGCATGGAAAATGCTACAATAATCATTTGAGAAGAAAATTATAATAAGAGACAAATGAGATAATCTCTTGAGATTGAGAAAAGAAACAACACTTTAAATAGAGATGAAGCTTCGAACCTAAGTGACACTACGAGGCCTACTATGAACTAGATCAAATTATGTCTTTCTTGTATATATCTTTAGGCTATAGTGAAAAAACAAGTCTATATTTGTGTGTGCAGTAATTTACTTGTTACAAGGCATTAATAAGGCCATCTTTGAAAAATTAGATACTGCAACGAAATCACAATCATGTTTCTAGAGGGTCAATGGAAAGACATAAATAAAATGCATACAAAAATAATCTCGTGGATGTGTAGGAAGTGGAAGGCCTAGTACAATCCAAGCTTGTGATGGGTAGGGTTATTATGGATGCACAAGACACAACCCCCCACAAAATCACAAACATATTGGGACATATAATACCAATAAAAATGTGTATGTTGATGTAAGAGAGTCTTATGGATGTCGAAGTGTCTCATGTAGAGTGAAGAATGTGATTCTCTAATCAACAACAAGTATGCTTCAATAGTAGGTACAAAAATATGTTACAAGAGGTACAAGGGTGAATCCATGAAGATGGGTAACACTTTTGTCCAAAAATGAAGGTGAAAATTCATCTTTTTACTGATTTATTAAATTGAACCCTTCAAAACTCATACTTTCCACATGAATTCTGAGATTTCAACAAAAAAATAAATTGTAGGGAATTATGTTTTCTTTCCAAGTATAGCCCAAAACCCCAAGCACAATAGTACACGCGTTAAGACATAAAATTATGACAGTGGTACGTACACCATATATGTATTCAATCATAATATAGCAGCACTTGTCATATGGAAATGGTGAGAATTTATTTCAACATGTATTATATCCAAACTACATGCATTAATCTTTATATGAATGAAACAAAAAGTATCAACTCTTAAGACAATGTTCTAGTAGAAGTATAATAGCATTCATGAGTACAACATTCAACAGTGATTACATGTGCATTTAGTTTTAATAGACAAAAGGTGTTATGCATTGTGTATGGTAGATATCTACAACATTCCTACACATTATCATATCAGTATGAAGACAAGTTTCATTATATCCATTAGCATTGGAATTGTAAACAATGTGTAGCAGCAATTATGTATTGATATCAATCCTTTATGTGTGTATGCAATGATGTACAAGAGTATGTGTTAAAACCTAACTTTCATGTGTGTGTACAACATTATACATCAGTCATTTAATTTTAGGTATTCACATATGCATACACAATATTAACTATCAACTTTGAACTCACCTTACTTTGTAATGAATGTATGCAGACCAAGTGTATGATGAGAAAGGATGAGTACAATCCACTTGTTGCAATTAAACCTGAATTGGTGTTATCTTAAGACTAATCCTTCTCTTGTTTCCTTGCATATGTAGTAGGACGAGGAAAGAGGAGGGTTACCACTAAAAGGGCAGCCGTAAACAATGGTTGAGTGGATTGTCATAGTGTATGACAAAGGGAATTAGACATAGGGTCTGTCAGTAGGGTGTGAAGGGCAGCCAAGAGGGAGGTAAGACCCAGTGAATGTAGAGTAGAATCCTATGGAAGAGTCTAAGGGTTAGCATGGGTTTAGGGCAGTAGAAAAGGGTTGTGGGGGAGTGTAGCGAGGGTTTGAAGGAGGAAGGAAGAAGGATAGGTTTAGGGTAAAATTAGGACTGTTTTAGGACCTCTTAGGACAAATTTTGAGATTTTTGGATTTTTTGTATTTTTAGGGTTCCCTATAATTATGCCTAAGGGTTTTTAGGGTTCTAGGGACTAGGCCAAATTTTTAGGGAAGGAGGCCAAAATTTTAGGGAGGCCAAAAAATGAAAAAAATATTGTTTTTTTATTTTTATTTTTATTTTTTAGGGTTTTCAACATAAAATTGCAGACCTAAATTTAACTTGAAACTAATCCTAAAATAACCCTAGAACTAGGTTTTTTTTAGAAGAGAAAAGGTGTGAAAACCAAGGGAAACCCTACCCTAGTAAAAGCCCTACCCAACCTAGGGCTTCTAGGGAGGATGGCTAACTTAGTGAAGAAGAGTTCCTAGGTCAAGCAACTAGCCTAGAAAAACTAAAAAAACCCTAGGGAACCCTCATGGGGATACGTGCCTCGACTTGTTAAGGTAACGAGAAGGAAGGTAATGGCCTATCCTAGAGAAAAGTGCAACTCTAAGGCTACCACTAAGACTTGGACATGCACATCCACCAACATACAAACAAAAAGGTAAGAAGCCTGACCTCTTCATGCTCATGTTCGTCCAACAAATCAAAGCATCACAAAAGCATACATTCACCAAAGAATTACCAGAAAATAGCTTGCATTAACCAGAAAAATTCCTCAAGAGGAGTGCATCCATCCAAAGAAACCCTAACATGGGTAAAACAAGTGCATATTGTATTATCCTATAAGTTTTGTTTTTGAAATGAAAGTGAGGAGATCTATTTATATGATCTCATGCTCACTTTTTAAAATATCAAGGCCTACATGCCTTAAAATAAGTCAATTTGAAATTATAAAATGTAAACTTAAAATTAAAAGAAAATAATTGAATAAAATATAGCCTAAGGTATGCTTAAGGTAGGCTACCTGGGGTATTTATATCCCCAAGTGCCAAAACACGCTCAAATAAGTGAATCACTCCGAAAAAAAAGCTGGAGTGAGATTGAGGGATGTCGTTATACCCCATCTAACCCCTAGAATGCTGCAAAATGCCTCAACGCCCTCCTCAAAGCATGAAAAGTTCTGGAATGGAGGATGCCTTTTCTCTAAGGAAATAAGGCCAGGGAGAGTAGGAACCAACAATCTGAGAGGCCAGGAGGGTGTCAAAAGTAGTTGTGAATGAATACAAGTGTTTTGTAGATGAAGCAGGGGCCACTAGAGCATGTAAATAGAATATCGAGCCATTTAATCCAGTGTCCAACCCTTAGGGGCCCATACACCAACCCCGAGGTTAAAAAACCCTATAAAGGGAAGTCAACAATTCCATTAAGAAATAAGACCCCTAAAGGAGGATCAAAGGGCTCAACCATGACCACCATTACTCATTAACACCCCTCTTGGTCAAAAAATTGGCCCTCTCTCCCTGGGGTACACCTGAAGGTGCGCTAGGTACAGGTGCATCGTAATAGGACCACAATGAATTTCAGTTCCTTTTCTAAGACTTTTCAAGAGGGAGTGTCTAGGTTATGGATTGAAGGGTTAACCACTATTATATGTCCCAATTCCTGATCATTCTTAACATATTCATTGTGTTTCTTTAAGTCTACATATTTCTCCTACAATGGAAGGATATATGAGCACATTCATGGTGTTGGTACGGGCGCCTTGTTGTCACCATTTGTGGAAAACACTTATATGGAAAATTTTGAATTTAGGGCCATAAATTATTTCTTTTACACCCTAGAGGAATGGAAAATATAAGTCAATGACATATTTGCTAAATGGATACATGGTAGGGACAAGTCGAATTTCTTCTTAGATCTCATTTAAACAACCTTTCACATCACATAAACTTCACCATTGAAGTGGAAAAGGATGGTAAGCTTCCCTTTCTCAATATTATACTCATCAAGAAGGGAAATGAAGGCCTTGGTATCAAGCATACCAGAATAATACCCAAACTACTAAATACCTTCATGTTGAATGCCAACACCACCTGACTCAGAAAGTTGGTGTCATTCATACTCTTGCAACCACGACAACAAGAACCTCTAATGCAAACCACCTTGAACAAGAATTAGACAATCTCATGGAATTCGTCAAGTAGAATGGATACCATCATGATGATCTTATTAAGAAAGTTATCCAACAGGGAAAGAATCTAGAAAAAGCATCTCAGTTGTGTTCACTCCACCAAACTCCATTATAAGCTTCGTTGATTATGCTAAAGACTCTGTGGATCTTAGGCAACAAAAAGGGGTATATGAATTTCCTTTTTCATGTAGGGAGGTATACGTTAGAGAAATTGGTCGCTTATTGCAAGTTCATCTGAAATAACATATTGTTGACATTACCCATAATCATGTAACTAAGTTAGCTTTGGTTGAACACTCACACTTCACCTCTCATCAAGTTTGCATGGAAAATGCTACAATAATCACTCGAGAAGAAAATTATAATAAGAGACAAATGAAATAGCCTCTTGAGACTGAGAAAAGAAACAACACTTTAAATAGAGATGAATATTTGAATCTAAGTGACACTAAGAAGCCTACTATGAACTAGATCAAATTATGGCTTTCTTGTATATATCCTTAGGCTATAGTGAAAAAACAACTCTATTTTTTTGTGTGCAGTAATTTACTTGTTACAAGGCATTAATAAGGCCATCTTTGAAAAACTAGGTACTGCAACAAAATCACAATCATGTTTCTACAGGGTCAATGGAAAGACAGAAATAAAATTCATACAAAAATCATCTCATGGATGTGTAGGAAGTGGAAGGCCTAATACAATCCAAGCTTGTGATGGGCAGGGTTATTATGGATGCACAAGACACAACCCCTCACAAAATCACAAACATATTGGGACATATAAGACCAATAAAAATGTGTATGTTGATAGAAGAGAGTCTTATGGATGTCGAAGTGTCTCATGTAGAGTGAAGAATGTGATTCTCTAATCAACAACAAATATGCTTCAATAGTAGGCACACAAATATGTTACAAGAAGTACAAGGGTGAATCCATGAAGATGGGTAACACTTTTGTCCAAAAATGAAGGTGAAAAATCATCTTTTTACTGATTTATTAAATTGAACCCTTCAAAACTCATATTTTCCACATGAATTCTGAGATTGCAACAAAAAAACAAATTGTGGGGAATTATGTTTTCTTTCCACGTATATGTTTTTTTAAATTAATAATATCTTTTAATGTGTCCAAAGTTCATTCAATGATATACTCATCCTTGTAAATTTTAGGAAAAGTTAACAAGTGACTCGTTTGCACATAAAATAATTTAATGATAAATGTATAATTTTTAAAAAAAAGTATATATGTGGATACGATCTACATAGAATGCACTCAGGAGTACATACTTTTTTGTAATTTTCTTATGAAATTCGCATTTTTTATTAATTTTCAAAAGTGAGCAATGACAATTTTAATCATGTTTTGTACACACCTATGTGCACATAAACTTTTTTATTACTGGTAAAAAAAAAAAAAAAATCTTTTGAAGAGAACATGTTTCTCTTGGGCATATGTATTTTTTGAAAATGTTTGATTGTGCACTTTTTTTGTTGTTGATTTTTCTTTGCACTACTTCGAAGTTGTGGAAATGGTTTTCAATGGTAAGTTCGAAAAGAAGATAAAAAAATACCATACAAACTCCAAAACACGTAAATTATATGTTAATGGAAAGGCAATCAGTTAACGAATTTACTAGTATGAAGTCCACCACCTAAGGTGCATCCTAAGACAGAGTTCAATCCTGGTAAAGAGGGCATAAAAATTCAAATTGCAGAAAAAAGGGCTAAAGACTATATTTTAAGCTCTCGGTCGAGATAATAGCTTAATCGAGATCTTTAAAACCCTCAATCGAGGTTTTGAATGGATTTTCAAATATCTCGATCAAGGGTTTAAGCATGGTTAGTACAAAATATCGATCGAGCATTTGTATTTTATAAGCTAATCTCTCATCGTGTGCATGGCAATCATTAGTTGTCAACATTTGACAATGACTCATCTTTGATGTTTTGCATTCAATTATGAATCTAGCATGTTAAAAAATCTCAAATAATTTATTTAGGACAAGGACACAAATTATAGGACATTAATAACATGTCCTATAATCATCTTAGAAATTCCTTCAATAGAGCTAGAAAATCAAAGATTGTCTATCAAGTCCTAGATTATGAGACAATAGCAGGATTTTCCCATTGGAAATAAACATATTGTTATTAAAGTAAAATTGTGATGAATTGATGGTAATAAAACTATTATTGAAGTTGGAAAAAATCAAGCATGTGCAGAATATACATGTATATGGGTACACATTAGCGGTAATTAATACAATGAAAGGGATTTTTAGAATTGAAATCGTGGCTCTCCTTCCTATGTTAGGATTTTTAGAATTGAAAGGGAATTTTTTAAGAGCTTAAAACTATAGTAGATATATTATCAAAATAGGGCATATTGATAGATGCAAACATAGGTTAAATGCAAGAGTTCACAAACGGGCATTGGTTAACAACATGCTCAATGATAACTTATTGATCTACTTTGAAACAACTTCCTAGGAAAAGGATCTAGGTAATGACCAAGAGAACTGTATTTTCCATAGACAAGATATATTGTAGAAAAAGTAGGCAAAAAGATCCACTTCGAAAAATTTGTTTGGGATAATTAACAAGAAAATGTTAATGATTAAGAGGATAATACTAATCCTTTCCACCTTTAATTTTTCCACATTGCACAAAGAAATGCTATAACAATGAATTGAATAGATTGTTCTTATACCTACCCCATAATTCATTCATTTATAATTCACATGCCAAATGCTACTACCCCAACCTCCCTAAGCCACATATCGACTTTCTTTCCTTATATAGTAGTGTTGTAGAGTTATTTTATCCTATAGATTCCAATGTTGAATTCATTTATTACATAGCATTAACTTGCATGGTATATGCAACAAACTTAAACAATATGCCTTTGATTTAGTAGTCTTCTTTCCTTTTAGCTATGGTATCATTACATGGGATCAAATCCATTCATTTACAATGAGTTTTATTCTCCTTCCATATAATTTCAAAGAATCCATGATGAAATTTATCTATGATTCTATTAGCATACACGACCTCAAGTGCCTCCATATCCTAACTTACTCACTTTGCATGGTTATAAACACAAATATAGCCCTAGAGTTACCAGTTCTAGGTCCAACTATGAGATAATTAGTATTACATAAATGTCGCATAAGTTATCCATGCCATGGAGGAAAAGCTAGTAGCATCACCTACATTACTCCCATCGTCAACAAACCCCATGGGAGCAACACCAATTTAAGTTGATGGACCAACAACACTTTAACTTCTAGATATGATGCATAAGTATAGATAGTAGGGGTATAAGATATGGTTAGAGAAAGTCTTAGTAGATAAAGTTAACGTCTATAGTAGAGCTAGTTGAAGAACCCATTTCATAATACCCAACATTAGAGGAAGATCTAGATTGATACCCAATAAAATTTTATATAGATATAATCCTAAGAGAAGGAAAAGAAGAAGCAGAAGAAGAGGAAGCAAAGACAATTTCTTAGTATATCTTTCCATGTTTTTTTTTCCAAGAGAAAAAAGCGTAATTTCATTCATCATTTGAGATCAAAATTACATTCTGTAGGTTCACCGATTTAGTGAATTTAGCCAAGTCCTATAAAACATAGGTTCCTTTGATGAGACTTTTATGTCTACTTTCAAAATTTACAGTATTAAGCATTTCTGTTTTTCAAAAAAAGAGAGAAGTTCTGTCCCACCGGACTATATTGCTGATTACATAATCGAGAGATATTGCAACTGTGATATTTAAATATAGTGGTCAGGTATATCCCAAAATATAAAGATATATAGTGTTTCA
This sequence comes from Pseudotsuga menziesii, assembly GCA_001517045.1. Taxonomy (NCBI): domain Eukaryota; kingdom Viridiplantae; phylum Streptophyta; class Pinopsida; order Pinales; family Pinaceae; genus Pseudotsuga; species Pseudotsuga menziesii. The sequence continues at coordinate 144,612 of LPNX010116341.1, forward strand.
ATCTATAAAGGGCCTGTGGTAGAATTCAAAGTGCTGTCCGTCCCTTTCTTCATTTATTTTCCAAGTGCCCACTTCCAATTGTAGCCCTTCTTTGGATGCCTGGTCTGCCTTTTGGTTGTTTTCCCTGTACACATGCCGGCAGGAGAAGTAATCAAAAGTTTGAATGACTATCTCAATAGAATGTAGAATGTTTGCAAGTCTAACATTTCTGCATGCTTGTGTTTGATTGGTCCAGTTGACAACATTCATAGAATCTCCAAACACTGACAGCCTCTTAATACCCTTCTCTACAGCAAAAATAAGAAGAAGTTTTAAACTCAGGATCTCTGCGAAGTTGTTCGTGCCCGCACCCATCCCCATAGTTAAAGTGAAGAAATGTGAATCAGACAGATATAGTATAGCCCCCCTTCCCCGCATAAATAATTTTGTGCTACGCCGTCACAATACCCCCATGGAAAGGACTTGTCCAGTTCAAGATCCAAAGTTCTTCTCTGATTTTCCACCCTAATATGCTCAGGTAGTGCTTTGTAAATGCCCACCGATTGTGCATTGATTATTTAGGGATAGATAATTTTTCCTGGAAAATGGCGCCATTCCTTGCCAACCATATCCCCTAGATGATGAGCAGAGGTAACGATTTTAGTTTTTTTATGTGGAACATGTCTCCACCAATCCTCCCACGCGCTATTAACAGAGTTGCCTCCCCATCTATAATCCATTCCTACCAGGTTCAAACATTCTTTCCAAACCACATTCAAGAATGGGCATGAAATGAAAAGGTGTGGAATCGATTCCAGTTCCCTTTTGCACAAAACGCACTAGCTGGGACCCTGAAAATTTCTCTTCTGTAAAATATCCCAAGTCGGAACCCTATTCTCTAACACACACTACATGAACAATTTTGATTTTGAGGGACACTTTAGTTTCCATAGACATCTCCACCACCATTTCTCCTCCCTTACCCCGGCCTCAGCACTTAAGTTTAAATAGCCCGCCTTTGGAGTATAATCCCCTGCCGGATCCGAATCCCAGATCAAGACATCTTCTGTTTCGAGATCTGAATATGTGCCAATTGCAGTCCTCTGATATAGTTTTCATAGAAGACGATTTTGGGTTCGCCCAGCCCCAGCATGTCAGCACTTTTCCAGTGTTGTGTCCAAGGCTCCGCTGGTCTCTGATCGTCCAACTGATTTAGAGTGGTGATTCCCCTTAATGCCAAAGCATTGATAACTGCAGCAGGAAGTATGTGGTTTTGTTCACTCCCCATCCAGGGGTCCCTTCCAATTTGAACCTTTTCTCCACTACTGACATCCCAAGTCAGACTTGACTCAATTAATGAGAAGGATTTTACCACAGCCTTCCATATCACCGAACCTCCTGTGTGTGTCTTCCACGGCCTCCTAATCCAATCCTCAATGCTCTCTTGTGGAAGATATTTCTGTTTAATAACATGAGTCCATAAATTTGTAGACTTGATCAACCTCCACCCTCCTTTTGCAGCCAGCGCTTGAGCAAACATAAAGATATTTTTAAGGCCCCATCCCCCAAGCCCCTTTGGAATAGCTATCCTCTTCCAGCTAACCCATGGAGTCACCTGATCTTCCTTCTTACAACTCCAGAGAAATCTGAAGCAAATTCTCCTTATTTGTTCTAAGATCCCTTTTGGAATCCAAGAAAGAGACATCCAGTATACTGGTATGGCTTCCAATACAGCCTTAACCAGTACTAGCCTCCCAGCTCTCGACAACCACCTATGGCTCCAAACATGTAATCTTTTCTCCACCTTGCCAATCAGCCAGCTCCAATCCTTTTTCAGGTATAAGTTAGCTTTTAAGGAGAAACCCAGATATTTAATGCCCACATCAAGGCCATAGTTGTTAAAAGGAAATTTTTCATAGAATTCGAGCTCTTCTTTTGGGCGCAAGAGATGTGTGGTGAGTGTCGAATTTTTTGCATTTATTTCCATCCCCGTTGCTTTTGAAAAGAGATCTAAAATCTCCTTTAGAACCCGAGTATCCCTTCTATCTCCTGAACAAAAGATCATAATATCATCTACAAAAAGCAGATGAGTAATAGCTAACTGTTCACCAATAAGGATTCCGGTGAATCTACCCATCATCTTTGCCTCATGTAAAGCCCTGCTTAAATCTTCGGCTACCAGCAAAAAAAGCAAAGGGGAAAGAGGGCACCCTTGACGAAGTCCCCTTTTAGCATGGAAAAAAGGCGAGGCCTCCCCATTTATCAACACAGAGAAGGAGACAGTAGTTATACATGACATGATCCATCTAATGAAATTTATGCCAAACCCTAGATGAGTTAGAAGCAAACGAAGATAGATCCAACTCACCTTATCGTAGGCCATAGAGAGATCAATTTTTAGTATAGCCCCTTTTATACTCCTGCTCTTCAGGCTGTGCATGCCTTCCTGTGCCACTCCTATAGCCTCATGAATCTGGCGACCTTCCAAAAACCCAAATTGCTTAGCTGAAATATTCTCAGATAATATTACTTTTAATTGGCGAGCAATAACTTTCGAGACAATCTTATAGATACAATTGCATAAAGAGATGGGTCTGAAGTCGCAGAGAGAATCTGGATTGTCCTTATTTGGTATGAGAGCTATGAAAGTTGAGTTGAAACTAGCAGGTAATCTTCCAGAGATTCTAGTATTTTCAACCACCTGTAAGAGATCCATACCCAAAAACTCATATAGAGCCAGGAAGAGTTCAATCGACCACCCATCCGGAACAGGGCTTTTGTCTTTTTGGAAGCTTCCCAATAATTCCTTTAATTCTTCTTCGTTCACTGGTCTCATTAAGCTTCTATTGTCCACCTCCTCAACAAACCTCGGAAATATCTGAGCAACCCTGATAACTTCAGTAATGGAAGCCTGTGTTGGTGCCCTAAACAAGGATTCAAAGTGATTCACTCCGCATCTTGCTTTCCCTTCAAAATCAAAATGTTCTAATCCTTCATCATCTTTCAGACACCAAATGGTATTAGCGGCCTTTCTTCCCCTGGCGTATGCATGAAAGAATTTGGTATTCTCATATCCACACTCAAGCCAAATCGCTCGACTCTTGAGTCTCCAGGCTTCCTCCCTTTCCAACAAAATAGTGTTCCTTCTTCCTTCCAATCTAATCAGAACTTCTTTTGATTCCATCGATAAAAACCCCCCTCCGTCACCTTCATAAATATGAATAAGTTCCTCCTCCACATGCTTCAATTCTGTATCCTCCCTCAATCGCTTGGCAATAGCCCATTCCTTAACCGCCCCTTTTAACCGTTTGATATTTTCAGCAAAATGAAAGGCTGCTGAGCGTTCAAGATTCTCATCGAAGGGCCTCCATAGATCCAAGAAGAGAGTTTTGAAGGTTTCATCTTGCAACCAAGTTTTGTTGTACTTCATAGGACTGGGTGGATTGATAGGCCCTTTTTTTATCTCAAAGAAAATAGGAAAATGATCAGAATTTCCCCCACTTCCAACCCATTGCCTAACAAGAAAAAACCTGTCCACCAACTGTTCAGCCACCAGAAACCTGTCCAATCTTTTCGCCACCCTAGCGTCTCCACCCCTGTTGTTACACCAAGTAGGCTTCAACTTAATTGGCTCTATGTCCAATAAGTTTTTTTCAACCAACCTCTGAATAAAAAACCCCGCCTTAGGATCTGCTTGGGCATGTGGTCCCCAACTTTCATTCTGAACCAAAGTAAAATTTAGATCTCCCCCCACCACCACCGAATATCCTCCCCGTTGAATCTCCTGTAGTAAAGAGTCCCAGAAAGGTACTCGGTTCACATACGGTCCATAAACATTAATCACTGAGATGCAAGTGCCCAAATCAACTGATAAAAGTTCCACTCCCAAAACTGATTCCATCCCCCAAGAGTTTAAAAGCTTGGCTACACTTAACTTCCATCCCACTGCCAACCCCCCAGAACGACCCCTTACATCCAGGGTCACGAAAGTCCATCCTGCCAGCCAGTTCTCCAGTCTATCCTTTATGATGTCTCCTAAACCTAAAGTCTCTTGTAGCAAAATCACATCAGGGTGTTCAAGAGAAATCACCCTTTTGAAGGCTGATTTGTTTTTGGGCCCAACCAGGCCCCGGCAATTGAAGGACATGATTTTCATATCCTAACATCCTTCCGGGAATTCACCGCTCTAAGTGCCCTCTCAATAGAAAGTTGTTTCCCTTCCCATAGGTCATTCTTGGCCCTCGACTGGGCCTTAGAGAAATTCGAAGTTCTGCCCCTACCCTTCCGCACTGGTAACGGGTCTTTCCCCAATCCCCCATCAGTCTTCTTTTTACAAGAACGAAGGAAGTACCCTGATTCTGACTCCTCAGGGGACGAATATTCAGGGTTCTCCTCCCCCTCCCCAGTATCTGGTTCCAAGATGATCGGGGAAATAGCTGTCTTGATGGTGTTATCAGAGAGGGGATCTAGAGTAGGTCTTGTTAAATCATTCACCAGAATGGATGAAACCCTAGCCCGGTCTTCCACCATAGGTAAAAATCCCTCTTCAGACGGGCCCGATAAGGTAAACTTTTTTAACCCCTCCACCCAATTGAGACCAACCAAATTACACTGATTCAATAATAAATTTATAGAGGGAGAGAGGGAAAAAGTAGAAATACTCGGGAATGATGGCCTCGGAGGATCATCCGCTTCCATAGGTACAATAATCGCTTCATCGACTCCTGGAACTGATTCAGTGACAATGTGGGCCTCTGGTTCCCCTTCTGAAGCATGACTAAGAGGATCAGAGTCCTCTGAGACCCTCTCATCCCCTGGACCCTCTGACACCGGCGAGGGATCAGTGTCTTCCAGCACATTTGTATCTCCTGCTGAGACCACCTTCTGAGCTTTTCTCTTCCCATCAATTAAAGAACGCATCAGGAGGCGACACTCCGAGACTGGATGTCCATATGAATGACACTGCCGGCACTGAAAAGGCACATTTTCATAGTCCAGTAATTGTGTAATGATTTCAAGCCCCCAGTCCAATTTAATGGTCTCAAGTAGTCCTTCTCGAATGTTCATCTCAACCAAGATGCGAGCCACCTGTTTGTAATGAGTTTCCAGATAAGAGAGATCCACCTCTAAAAAAGTGCCCAGAATGTCACCAATCTTCCGAAAGTGTTGAGGATCCCAGAAGTGAAGAGGCAATCCTGGGAGCCGAACCCAAATTGGTATCTTGTCCATTCTCTCCCGACTGGCATCAAAAATAGGGTGCCATGGTTTCGGTAACACCGGCGAGTGGTTCATATGCCAAACCTTGTTCAGGATCAATCTCATATCTGCCTCTGTTTTAAAAACCACTGCAAACCATCCTCGGAGTAACATATCCACCTCCGGAATATAACCCAACAGTTCACGCCATTGTTCTTCTACCCAGTCCACCACCGTTCTACGGGCGAAGATCCTACCCACAACCCTTCCCACAACCGTCATCTGCGACATTTCTAGGACCCTGTCCCAAGGAATATCATCTCCTACAGCATAACAACCCTCCCCTATGGATTTGACCCAGCTTCGTTTGCGCCTCTTTGCATGCCCTCTGGAATTCACCGCTCCCCCTGACGAGACTCCATTAAACCCCTTCGGCGACCCTGAAATAGAAAAAGGGCTCGCACAACCCCGATGCTGCGATAAGTCCAGTGGAACCCTCAAAAACTCCTCCGATCCTCCTCCCCCTGCCCCACAAAGCTGTTCAACCTACCTAGCCACCCCTTCTTCCGCAACTTGGTCAAAACCACTCACACTTTCAAAACCCCCTTCCAAACCGGCCACCGGAAACCCCAGATTCCGGGAGAAGAAATCCCCTGCATCCCTCCAGCTAATACTGCCCAACAGATCCACCTGAAACCCTTCGCAACCCACAGATACATCCGGTAGAGGTCTATGTGGGGAAAAGTTGAGAAAATCGGATGGCGAAAAGTTTGAAACCGGTCTCACCACCCCAAAACCGGTTGAACCAGTTCCTTCTGGCCCTAGCCTCGAGGATCCTCCAGCTGGCACCCCCCATACATCCTATGCCTCCATGTGGTCACTAGAGTAATCCACCAAATCCAGGCCTTCCATCCCTGCCATAACTGCCAAAGAAACCCTAACAATAAGAAAAAGTTATGCAGCAAAAATCGAGCCGTTAGCTGTCAGGAAAACCCTACCAAAAAATCCAGATAGCAGTAGCCCAAAGGAACATCAGTGATGTAAAAAATCAACTGCCTAAGTCCATGTCTATCATGATGATAGTGACAGGGGGAGGAACGGTCATAGTGACCCACCGCCCTGTCATGTCTGACCTCCTTGGTCAGCTGTACGGCTTCATCAAAACCCCTCCTCGCAGCTCGACCTCAAGTTCCTCCCCCAACCAGTTCCCATATCTTTCCATGTTTTATCAATACATATAAGTTACTATTACATAGAGGTTTATGTAGCTCACTATAAAGCTAAATATCCAATATAGTAGGTTCAAACCTATCCATAAAATTTTAGTGCATTTATGTGTTTTCAATTTTAGTGTTCCTAAATCTATCATTGGAGAGTCCTCGTTTATTCCAAAAGCATCTCAACTAGCAATAGGAGATGAGGACAAAATGGCATATGCAAGGCCACTTATCTTCTTATAGACCCTTCGCAAGAAGCAAGTTACATCACAAATTAGAATGTCACTAAAGTCAAACTACAAATGCCCCAAAAATATATCACTACAAGTGTCACTAATGTCACAACAAGTTAATCACTAACGTCATAGAAAGTTAAGTTATATATCACAACTTCACTTAATATCATTATGCTTTAGTCAAGAATCCCTTCTCAACAGAATTAGAGTTTACTTTTGGTTCTAATTTTGATGCATTCCAGTACTTGAACATAATAGTTTAACTAAGATCGAGGATGGGGGAATTGAAGCGTATCAAGTCTCCATTTCTTAGATCTATGTAAAAGGAAATTCACATGGAAAACTAAATTACTTTGTTGAATATAGGAATACCCACTTCAAGTAATTATAAATAAAAACTAATTTCATACTTCAAAGGGGGAAAAAATTCAATCACACTTTTTATTACTCAATCATATAAAAATTTAGGAGTTTATCTAAATTTTAATTAGATAAAAAGAACCAAATTTTTTTTTATATAAAATAAATTTGAATGAAATGATATCCAAGTCTATAAAATTGTTTTTTAGTATTTAAAAATAAATATTATTAGTTTTATTTTTAGATTTCATAGAATACTTTAAAATAAACATATACAATAAAATCTATAATTTCAATAATATTGTATAAGGAAATATATAATTTGAGGCGAAGGGAACTAGGGTTTACAAGATTTGAAGAGTCGACACACCTTAGCTACTTGAATGGGTATGAGAGGAGGAAGCTTAGCTCCCTCCTATGAGTAAAGAATAATTATTGGAAGATTAAGATGGAACGGGAGGGATAGAGAACCCTCGCCAGCAATGGTGGTCTTGGAAGAAGTCGTCGAGGTATGAAATACAATACATGATTCAAGAATCTAGGGTGGTGCTTTCTAATGAGGTGACCTCAAACAAAATAGAAGCATATAGGAAATATATGAAAGGTCATTTGATCATTAGAAAGTTTGTGGGCTTTTGGCCCATAAAGAAGGCCCTTACTTAGTGGATCAATACAAAATAGAGACTGAAATGGCAAGTGGATCTTAAACTTGAATTCAAGGGTTTTTTTCACAACAATATTTACCATCTTGGAAGATAGAGAATGAGTATATGAAAATGTGCCCTATATCTTAATTTGGCAGGTCTTTACGTGAGGTATTGGAAGAGAACCTCAATCCTAACAAAGAATATTTTACCATTTACTAAATATGGATCAAGATATACTCCCTCTTGCAAGAATGGTGGGATGAAGAAACCCTAACAGGAATAGGGTATACACTAGGCACCTTATTCAAAACTTCATAGGCCACCAAACAAGGGTGATATACATCATACGCCTAGATTTGTGTTTACTTGAACATTTTAAGGGCACAACCGGAATCGATCAGTCTTAGCTATCAGGATACATAATGGATCTAAACGATCGATTACGAGCACATACCATTCCAATGTGACCAATGTCATGAGCATGGACATCTATTTCGGGATTCTCTCTCAAAAAATTGATAATGGAACGAAAACATGAGACAAAGAAAAACCATGAGGGATCCACAATAATTATTAACACGTGGAGGCAAGTGAAGAAACAATAAATACCAAAAACTATGTCAAGGATTCACACAACAAACATTTTTGAAGTTCTTTCTAAGGAGGAGTGTACAATGGAAAGGAGGGATGAATATCCAAATACTCCTCAAGGAACAAATCAAGAATCCCAAAACTCAGACCTACAACAAGCTGAGGGAACCAAGCGACACAAGGTTGATGGTAGAGAGCCCAAGAATAGTATTCTTACAATAAAATAAATTGTCAAGAAGGATGAAGAAGACATGAGAGCTTCAGAGGAAGGGGATGAAATGGATTTAGGAGAGATCGACTTGCAAGGGATTATGGAAGCATATGAGTGGCATGAGGTACAATCCATCCTTGAAAAGCGGCTCTAGATTCTCAAGGAATCTCTCCACACATCCAAAACAACATCAATCATTATAAACAAATGGAAAGACACAACCCTAGGAGTCAAAATCAGCCTCCCAAAAGAGCAATACAAACCCAACAAGGATGAGAAAAAACATGAACAAAAAATAAAGCAACAATAACTAAAGGAGTTAGGTGAAAAACTCATAGAATATGATTTATATGCCTCGATGACAAACAAATTATTCATCACCTCCCAATCAAGTTAATCATGAATATTATCTCATGGAATATCACAGGCCTCAATGGGAAAGGTAAGTGACAAATAGTTAGAAGTAAATTACAAGCTTAAAAACCTAATATCCTTAGGATATAGTAAACTGAATGCTCTAGTAAAGTACTTAGGAAAATGTCAAGTAATGGTTGTTCATGTAAGAGAACAATGGGGATATTAACCATTTTTTTGGATCCAAGGATAATGGAATTGAATGATTTCTTTTCCACACCCAGATATATGTCATCCAGGTTCCATCTTATAGGGACAAAATCCAAACGAATCATCACAAATGTATATGGCCACTATATCCTAGAAGACAAACTCTAGTTCTTACATTTCTTGCAAGGCATACATAATATCATAGAACAACAACAATGGACTATGGGAGGAAATTTCTATTTGATTACCTCTCTCCAGGAAAAAAAGGGGCACTAAAATGATTGAATCCAGCCTATGATTTTTTTATGGAATTCATTCAATCTTTTAATATGGTCAATGTCGAAACCATTAATGGGACATTCCCCTAGAATAATCAAATAATAGGATTTCAATACGTGGCATCCAAAACGGATTGCTTCTTATTTTCAACAAATGTTCTCACCCAAAATATCAGAATTGGGGCCCTCTATCCTCCCCTATGCAGGATTTGATCACTAACCCATTAGTGTTATGATGGATATCGATGACCGACCTAGAAATCGACCCTTTTGGTTTGAAAAAATATGGCTATAACATCCATATTTTCAAAATAATATTTCCCAGTGGTGGAAACAGTATGAGGTTCATAATGGAAATAAAATGTATCGATTCCAACAAAGGCTAAAAAATATGAAGCAACATCTCAAAACCTGGGAACAAAAAAGGTTTTGGGGAATACATTTAAGGAAAGACAAGCTTTGGAATAGAAAATAAGGCAAACCCAATAAAAAATCATCTTAGAAGGATGAAACAACCAATCTCAAGATGAATATGTCTTTCTTCAAAATCAAATTGACATGAGGACCTGATAAGAGAAGACATCATGGATACAAAAGTATCAATTTTAGTGGTTCAAAGAGGGTGAAGGAAACGCATAGTTCTTCCACAACATGATGATCAATAATTGTCATCATAATATGATTACCTCCATCTAACACCCACACGAAAACACTTATCATTGATACAAGGATATGGATAGAGAACTGAACCTACTATAGTTTGATACTAACATAGTCACAAGGAAAGAGGGAGGGTGCCATTTAGTGAATAATCAAAAACATCCTTCAATTAGTCAAAACAACTCAAAATAGCAGCGTACTTAAAGCAATAGCCTTGAAGGAAGTAGAGCAAGTAGTCTTGGATATGGCAGAAGGAAAATCACCAAGAACCAATTATTTTACTATGGAATTTTTTATGCATGTTAGTTAGTAATCAAGACAGAGGTTTTTGAAGTCATGGAGAATAATCTTAGGATATTTTATCTCAGACCTAAGATCCACCTTTATTACTTTAATCCTAAACGAGAACAAAGCCAACCATCCAAGTAAATTTTAACCCATATATTTATGTAATGTCTTTTACAAAATTTACTTGGATGGTTGGCTTTGTTCTATTTTAGGATTAAAGTAATAAAGGTGGATGTTAGGTCAGTAATCAAGACAGAGGTTTGGGAATTCATAGAGAAGAATCTTAAGAAATTTTATCTTGGACCTAAGATCCACCTTTATTACTTTAATCCTAAAAGAGAACAAAGCCAACCATCCAAGTAAATTTTAACCCATGTCTTTTACAAACTTATTACTAAACTAATTGCAAACTACCTTAATCCCTCATGCAAGCAGTTATAATTGAGGAGAAATCGAGATATGTTGAGGGAAGAGAAATCCTAGATAGTATTATCCTTTCACATGAAATGATTCATTACTTTAGAAGATCCAAGAAACATGGTACACTCATTAAGCTAGATATGTCAAAAGACTTCGATAAGCTCAATTGGTATTACATTTAATAGGTTGTATTGGCTTTTAGTATCTTAAAGGAGTAGAAAATTTGGATCTTATCTCTTACCTCTTCTTCTCTTTTCTCAATAATAATCAATGGATCTCCTTCTACAAACCTCAATCCATCAAGAGGCATTCGTCAAGGAGACCCACCCTCTCCTTTTCTATTTATCCTTATGGCAGAAGGGTTGAGCAGGTCAATCAAAGTTGCAATCAATGAAGGAAAAATCAAAGTTATAAGGCTCTACCCCAATGAATTAACCGCTTCATATCTACAATTTATTGATAATACCACATTAATAAGAAATCCCTTTTTCCGAGAAGCCAGGAATATCAACGTAATTCTCAAGGTTTTTATGGAAGCTTTAGGTACTATCATTAACCAGGAAAAATCCCAAATCTTACTCTTCAATGTTCCTCTGGATGTTCAACTTCATATTATTAGGATTTTTGGTCTCAACCAGAGCTCCCTTCCATCCAAATATTTTGGCACCCCCTTGGTTGAGAATACCCAATGCAATGCTTCATGGGAAGAGATTCGTACTAAACTAGACAAGAGACTATCTAAGTGGGATTTTCAAATATCTTAATATAGTAGTCTAGTCAGTTCTAATCAAGGTCATTTTACAATATATGCCAACTTATTTGTTCTCCATGTTAGAAAATCCAAAACAAATTTTGAAAGAAATTAGGAACCTCCAACGAACCTTTCTATCAGGGGAATAAAAGATAACAAAAAGTGGGCCAACACTGATTGGAATAAAGTGTGCCACCAAAAATTAAATGGAGGACTAGGCCTCAAGGATACGGAACTAGAGAATGCAACGGTTGGAGGTAAAACTTGGCAGAGAAGGTTACAAACTCTAAGTTCCATATGGACCCAAATCTCGAATAAGAAATATTCCATGGAGGTTGAGAATGAACTTATTCGATTGGAAGGAAATATACCAGGCTCCCTAATATTAAATATTGCAGTGTAGCAAAAATTAAATTCTTGTTTAGGAGCATAGATTCTGGGAGATACATGATGATCAAACCACATAATTTTGGGAAGATGTCTAGAAACAAGCTCCAAAGCTGGGAGATCAACCAAATTAGCAAGCCCATGGTGTTATAATGTTAGCTCAAAACAAAAAAAACTATATCAATACTGGACCACAACCAATAATGGACAATAATGGCATACTTGGATCCCTAAAGAGCAATGGTGATTTGGAGATAATCAACATCATCGGGAAGAATTAAGGAAGGAGCT
>LPNX010116359.1:5272-17417 GCA_001517045.1 Pseudotsuga menziesii
ACATATCATTTCTTTAAGTCAAAAATACAAAAAATCAGTGGGTCAGGCTGCAACCGGTAAAACCTTAGTTTTGTTTCTTGACCTACGGTAGCCGGACCGCAAACCGGACGGATTCCCTATTCCAAACAGTCAACGGGCTAGTTGGGAACGTTGATTGGGGAGAATCCCTTACTGTTGCCGCCTGCGAATTTCCAGGCCTCAACACACCCATTTGGTCCATGATCTCTATTTAAAGAGAATGGAGGGTCCTTGGCTAGTTGATCGATTATGAGAAGCTCATGTAACTTTCTTTCTTTTGCATAATAAATTGTTCCAAGTAGCTATTTGGTTGGGGTCGTGGACTGTTTCTCTCTCGAGGGTTTTAACCACATGACAAACATTGGTGTAATGATCTGTGATTCATTTGTGTGAATTGGTTTCTAGGTGTTTGGCCTTTTGGGAGTACCCTGTGTACTCAAACATGGTATCAGAGCGTTTATGAATAGCCGCTTCCAGTTTTGATCAAGATCTAGAACAGCTGTTGCCGAAACTTTGAAATGGTTTCTGGTTATGGATTTTATGTACATTTGTGGCCCATGGGAGCTGTTCCATTGCATCTGGAGTGCTGTTTCCATTGAGAATTAGTTTTCGTTTCATCGAAAACCATTTCTGTTTGATCTAGAAACACCCTTTTCGACAAATCTGAAGGTATAATGTTACAGTGACGAATTTATTTTATTTTTTTAAATCTCTCATATTGTATCGATTTTATTATTAGACCTTTATTCTTTTATTCTCGGACTGTTGCCTTCCTTGGCTGCGTATGCTCTTTTCCATGCACCTTGCGTGATCGTGGCGAATCAGAAACAGAAAGAGAAAGATTTTTTTCTTGTCTTCTCGGCTACGTATGCTCTTTGTTATGCACCTTGTGCGATCATGACAAATCAGAAACAACAAGAAAACATGAAAACATAGACTTTTCGAGTAAGCTAACCAAGATCTAACCCCACCCATAGTGTGGAAAAAAAATAATTTGTTTTTGTTTTTCGTTTTTTTGGTGATTTGCAGGAAAAAAAGGCAAGCATGGAGAACGAGAGAGAAAAGTTAAAAAAAAAGCCCCCTTCCTCTTTTCATTCTTTTACGTACCTTTTAGACTTAGCTCACTTGGTTCAAAGTTGTTTTATTCCTTAATAGGTCTTGAGTTCAAGTCTTATTAAGTTACTTTTTAGTGCATGCAATTTCTATTTTCAAGTTACTTTATTGTAAAAGTACATATCAATTAAAAAAATAAAAATAAAATAAAAAGTGAGTCACTTAAGTCTTTTAATTTATTGCCACACTATTTAAAAGTAACATTATTTTAAAAGTGAATATCACTTATTTTACAAAAGTGATTCACTTAAAAAGCAACTTTCTTGTAAGTGATTGTCAAAGGTTCATCTTGGGAATAAGGGTGTTCTTTTTTTTAGTTGGTCAAGTTAATATCTACTACGTCACTATTGGGGACATCTTCAACATTTTTTCTTTGATCAAGCATAACTTCATCATCCAGAATCAGTTTTCAGTGCCGTTTTTTTTAAACAGCCTAATTTTTTGAGCTCTTTGCATCCAGACAGTTAGTTTCTGTTCTTTTAGTCATTATTTTATAGTATGGCCACCTCTTCTGATATTATACTTACCAGTTCTAACTATTTCTCATGGAAATCTCGTATGGAGGATGTTCTACGAAGTAGGGGACTTTTCAGAATTACCTCAGGGAAAGAAACAAAACCCATTGATGATGATAAGAAAATTAAATGGGAAAATAGATGTGATGAAGCTCGTGGATTGATTGGGATGTTAATCTCTACTGATTTGCGATTCCACATATCCGGAATTGATGAACCTGATAAAGCTTGGGAAAAGTTGGAATCTATGTTTGGTAAACATAATGAAATTCGAGGTCATCAACTTGATAATGAGTTGATTTCTTTGAATCCAAGTGATTTTTCATGCATTCAAGACTATTTATCTAAGTATAAAACTCTTAGACTCTTATGTGAATAATGCAAGATTAAGAAAGAAGACAAACAATGTATTTATCATATTATTTCCAAACTTGGACCTGCATATTCTGTTTTTGTATCTACATTCTACTCCATGAAAGAATCCTTGACTGTAACTAGCTATCAAAAGCTTAGTCTTGAATTATTTTGTGATTCCTTAATTAGAGAGCAATATAAGCTCATTCATCTTGGAATAATTAACAATGTAGATACATCTGGGAAAGCCTTATTGTCCCAACAGAAAGAAAAGTCCAAGCCTCCCAAGAAACAAATTTTTTGCAATAATAAGCCAAACAACAAGGGTCCCAAACCTCTCAGTTAGCTCCTTCTTTAAAAAATGACAAAGGATCCAATCCAACAGGAAAGAAGAATAAGTGTCATTGCAATTTTTTTGGGAAAGATAATCATGATGAATCTAAGTGTTTTAAGAAGATGGTAGCCTTGGAAGCAGCAATGAAGAAGCACCACATCAGCCTAGATTCATTTTTAGAATCTACCTTTCATGGACATGCACTTTGTGCTTCTGGTTACTCTTATACTGCATCTTCTTCTTCTACTTCAAATGAATGGCTCATTGATTCTGGAGAATCTTATCATATGGTTAAGGATCAAGCCATCTTTTCTACTATGCATGAATGTGACACCAAACAAATATTTGTTGGTGATGATATATCTCTAAGTGTTGTAGGATCTGGAACAGTTCCAGTAGAAAATGGTCATTTCGGTGATGTACTATGTGTTCCAAAAATTTCTTGCAATTTGTTATTAGTCTATCAAATTACTCATTCAGGTGAAGGTAAAATTGTGACATTTACACCTCACCAAGTTGTAATCAAGGATTTTAAAAATCCTCAAAATGTCCTTGCTACTGGAACTATTGATGATATTACCAGGTTGTACAAATTTAACAACTTTGGGTCATCACCTTTTCCTTCAGTTTTTGTTGCTCATAGTGATAACTTGAGCAAACTTTGGCATGAGTGATTTGGTCACTGAAATTATCACTCATTGCAACAACTATGTAAAGACAATATGGTGATTGGTATTCTGATGGTATCTTGCAAGGATGGTGTTTGTTCCGGTTGTGTACTCGGAAAACATCATCGGGACAGTTTTGACAAACATGCCTCTTGGCATGCCTCAGTTCCCTTGGATCTTGTGCATAGTGACTTGTGTGGTCCTCTTCCATCTACTTCATTTTCTGGTTTCAAATATTTCTTAACTTTCATTGATGACTACTCCAGACGCACTTGGTTTTACTTCCTAAAACTTAAGAGCAAAGTATTTAACATGTTCTTGTCCTACAAGGCCCTTGTTGAAAAACAATCTGGTCATCAAATTATTAAGTTAAGATTTGAAAATGGAGGAGAATATCTTAACAAAAAGTTCACTACTTTCTTCACTGAACAAGGAATCCAACAACAACACACTGTTCCCTATACACCACAACAAAATGGTGTAGCTGAATGGAAGAACCACACTTTAAAAGAAATGGCAAATTGTATGATCCAATATAAGGGACTAAGTCTTCAATATTGGGTTGAGGCCATAAATTGTGTAAATTACATAGTTAATCGCACAACAACTAAAGTTTTACAAGGTATAACACTGGAATAAGCATGGAGTAAAATTACACCAGATGCAAGTCACTTCCGTGTGTTTGGTTGTGAAGCATGGGCTCACATTCCGGATGAAAAACTGAAAGCATTGCAGCCTAAAAGTGAAAAGTGTATATTTGTTGGATATTCTAAAGATGTAAAAGTTCATAGACTCCTTTAGCCACATTCTCATGATATAATCATTAGAAGAGATGTTAAATTTGATGAAAATCTCTTGGCCTGCAAGCCTAACTTGGTGGGTGTGCCATCTTTGGCATGCGAGCCTGATTCGGCGATTGTGCCTTCTTCTTATTCTTCCAACTTCGTTGACAGGTTTCCAACTCTAGTTTATGATGATGACAGTGAGGATGAAAATCCACCTCCGCCTGCTCATGTTCCTCCAGTTGCACTAGCACCAATGCTTCCTCGATGGGTCCGTTCAACATGTGAAGCAGCTGGTGATCTTGCCGGTGATCCTAGAGATTAATGTCGAACAAGTTCTTAGTTTTAGTGAGCCTCTTCTCTTTTGGCTCAAGTTTCCAAGAATCATGATCTAGAAACTTTTGCAGAAGCTTCAGGAAATCTAGATTGAGATGTAGCTATGGATGAAGAATATCGTTCCTTAATGGCGAACAATACTTGGGATCTTGTTCCTCTTCCAAAAGGAAGAAAATTTGTGAGATGTAAATGGGTCTAGAGAACTAAGTATGCATCTGATGGAAGTATTGAAAGAATTAAGGCAATGTTAGTTGCCAAAGGTTTTTCCCAAGTTGAAGGGATTGACTACAATGAAACCTTTGCTCCTGTCGCAAAAATGAACTCCATCCGCCTTGTTCTTTCCCTTGTAGCCTTACATAACTGGGAATTCCATCAAATGGATGTAAAGTATGCCTTTTTACATGGTGATTTATAGGAGGAAATTTACATGGAACAACCTCCTGGATATGTTTAGGATCACTCTAGCCTTGTCTGTCTCCTTAAGAAATCCTTATATGGACTTAAGCAAGCTCCTAGAGCTTGGTATGCCAAATGGATAGCTTTCTCCTTGACATTAGTTTTTCTAGATGCCATTTTGACTCCAATGTCTATACCAAGAAAGTAGGAAACCATCTCATCATACTTGTTCTTTATGTTGATGATCTTATCCTTACTGGTAGTGACCCTAAACTTTTAACCCATGTGAAATCCAGTCTTAAGAAAATTTTTGAAATGTCAGACTTAGGGCATTTACATTATTTTCTTGGTCTCCAAGTCTTGCAAACCAAAGAAGGAATCTTTCTTTCCCAGTCTAAGTATGCTTATGACCTTCTTCTTCTCTTTCACATGGATATTGTAAACCATCCCCTTTTCTCTTCCAGTCTGGAGTCAAACTTTCTGCCACTTGTACTTCCCCTAAAGTAGATGCCACCTTGTATCGTCAACTTGTTGGTAGTCTTTCATACTTGACTCATTCCCGTCCTGACCTTTCCTTTGCCATTGGTCGTGTTTCCCGTTATATGAAAACTCCTCATGAAAGTCACTCGAAAGAAGCAAAAGAATACTTTGATATATTCGAGGTACAATTCAGTTTGGGATTCATTATAGTACAAGGGGGACACCTTTGTTGGTTGGTTTCACTGATTCAGATTGGGTCGACAATCCTGGTGATCGAAAGTCTACTACAGGTTATGTTTTTAGTCTGGGATCTGGACCTGTCACTTAGGCTTGTAAGAAACAACAAGCTCTTGCTCTTTCTTCAGCAGAAGCAAAATATCGAGCCATATTTAATGCCAGTCAGGAAGCTTTATGGCTTTGATAGATCCTTTCAGAGTTTGGGTTCGAGCAGCAACAACTTACTCCACTTTGGTGCGACAATCAAAGTTCCATCAAGATTGCCAAAGATCTAGTTCTACATCAACGCAGCAAACACATTGAGCTACACATGCACTTCATCAGAAATATTGTTCATGATCGTGTTCTTGAAATGCTCTACTACCCTACAGATGATCAAGTTGCAGAGATCTTCACCAAGTCTCTTACAGAAGCAAAGTTTTCAAAACTTCGATCTATGTTAGGATTTCAGGAATGTGTCCTTAAGGGGGGATAGGCTCTAATGCCTCCTTCCTTCTCCTAATAGTGTCACTTTTGTAAATCCTTCAATCCTATCCCAAGTTGTTCTTAAGGGGGGATGTTAGGATATTTAGACACTTAGGAGTTAGTTAAGATCAACTTGTGTAATATATCCATTAGGTAAAGTGTGTTTCTTTAGTATGCATTAGTATGCATTTGTAAATATTCTAATCTGATGGTCGCGATATGTTCTAGACATAAAGTGATCTGACAGTTGACCTTCTCTTAGATCATACCTACCTTTGATTAGTGGCTTAACACCCGATTGGTCCATGATCTCTATTTAAATAGCATGGAGGGTCCTTGGCTAGTTGATCGATTATGAGAAGCTCATGTAACTTTCTGTATTTTGCATGATAAATTTCTCTAAGTAGATTTTTGGCTGGGGCCGTGGACTGTTTCTCTCTCGAGGGTTTTAACCACGTGACAAACATTAGTGTATTGATCTATGATTCATTTGTGTGAAGTGGTTGCTCTAGGTGTTCGGTCTTTTGGGAGTACCCTATGTACTCGAACAACATCCTCGTCTCCTCTCTTATGGGTTTTCAATTATAATAATATGCATGGGGGATTGGATCTTATTGAATGTTTACATTGATGTTAACATTAGTTATAGAGGGGGGTTGGGACCCTCTTCAATGATCCAAAGTTTGAGTGACCTACACTCCTTTCTGATTTTCCAATTTTTTCTCTTTTGAGTGATCTTATTCTTTGGGAAAACATCCTCCACATGGCATGCATATTAACAAACTCTAACCATAAAAGTTGTTTTTTTGGAATCCAACACCTAATTCAAAATTGGCATAGATAACAACATAGGTGATTATTCCCTTTTAGACTCGGTTGCATTGGACTTAAACATAAAAATAGGAAGATACCATCAAATTTAATTATAAAATACAATTAATTTGGCCAAGGCATTGTCATTTGGTCTGCCCTATCACAATGTAACATCTATTATATTTGTTATTTATGACTTGAGCAATTTTATTACTCGAGTTATTTTCATGACTGATTTCTTCATCACTTAGGGATGCCATACTTGCATCAGTTGTAATGTTATGTTTTCATATGATATATTTGTCCCATTTTTTTATTTTAAGGTGCGCTTATTATATTATTGTGGTAGCCTTTTGTTTGACATAGATTTTAGGTACTTATTCTCATGGTGTAGATGGGATTGTATTTTATTCTAATTACAAACTTTGTACATCGTATAACTTGTTGGTTATACATAATATGAGTAACTAATATACATTCACACATTCATAGAACCATAATATAATTAAAAGGATATCATATACTCGCATATTAATTACTCAAGTACATATAACTTACATATACAAACTCGAGAGCTCTTGGTTTGTTCGCCTCTTGGTTAATCTAACTCTCTAGGTTGGCTCCACAAAAATGACAATGGAACCTTAATGACAATGTACAAAAATGATAATATTCATTAACATTAATGAAACCTTTAGTACAAAGACCACAGTTCAAGCTTGTTGTATAATTATTCGACATTCTCACATTTTTTCTTTAACTTATTCAATAATGATATATAAAATGTTGATATATAGATTTTAAAATATCAACTATATTGTAGTAATTTAGATATAATAGAATTAAATAACATAATTTTTGTAAAAATAATAATAATAATAAGCAAATGACAACTTTTAACATGTTTTGCATTTTGGTAAGGTAGTCATATTTATTGTCCTCCAAATGTGTTGTATTGCATTTTAGGACCAACACCACCACCACCAATTTAAGATGTTTCAAAATATTTTTTGGTATACCTTGAAATATGCCAGTGGTTCCTTATGGAACCATAGATCATGGTATGGACAAATAAAGTAATAGTTTACATTGTATATCAAAACCAAAAGCTTAAAATTTGACTAAATACAAGCATTAACAAGGTTGGACTTTGGAGCCAACTTGCTAAGCATATGGCACGTACTAGATGTAAATGGTATATATGTGCTTGTAATCATGGAATATATTTCTGATGCCTGCACTATTCCATCATACAATATAAGTTCAAATGTACTATGGACGAATGTAGTATAGATGAACTTGTAAACATAACTTTCTGTAGTTCAATTTTCATAAGAATGTAAACCTACCACATGATTTGAGCATAGGCCATGATGGCTTCAGTTCAAAACCCCATTCATATGTCCACTCGAGTAACCTCAGAGATAGAGAAAAAGGCTCGGCATAACTCAGTGCAAATAGTCTCACCAACAAGGAGGCACAAGTTTCTTATGTCCAACATGCACTTGGAGCAAACTGGAGACTTCCCTCGCCCTATAATAAAAAGCAAATTAACTCCCTCAAGACACACAAGATGCAGATGTAACAAACTTCTCGCATGGGAACTGATACAACCAACTATAGACGATAGTTCTTGTGTAAGCTCATAAAATAATTTTTTTTCACAGGCTGCAAGGTCGCATCCAAAATAAGAAAGATAGAAACATTTATACTTGAATCAATAGGCCATTTTAATATGTATTTTGGCACAACATTTCGGTTCTTAATTTAACTATTTCTTCTACAATATAAATATGTATTACAACTTCAGACTGTGTTGGGAATTCACTTCAAATATTTGAATCCGAGGACACAAATGCTCTTCGATATTGCATAGTAAATTAAAATAAGAATGTATCAATAAGAAGTATTACCTAGACAAGTTTGTGAATAACATGTAGTGCTGGATGTTTCTGTGCATATCACGTCTTCATTTTTGTCGTTTGTGAACTGTTGAGCCATCCTTTCTCACACGAGAAATTTATTTTTGTAACTACAAATGCACACAAATACATTTATTTTTATTTTTGTGATCAGGAAAAAAATCATTAGTGGAATGCTTCGAAGCTTATTGGACATGGAGCTCGTCTGAAATTTGCACAAACATCTCAATTTCAAGTATATTTTTCTATTATTTTATATTTAGCATACCTGCTGCAACTAACTCAACAAAATTTGCAACTAAACATAATATAAAAAATAAACATGTATAAAATATATATAATATAAAACTGTATTATTCCAAACTTTTTCAGTCTTAACCACGAATTAATCCAAGTATTCATTAATACCATCACAACACACAAACAATTCACCTAAATAATATCCTTTTGCAGCAAAAATTACTTGTAGTACAGATTCTGTAGCAAGAGAATCCAAAAGAAATATGGGTTGCATGACTCGGCCAAAAAACCAAATCCAAAAGAAGCCATGAAAAACTGGAAACATACACAAATACATTTAAAAACCTAGTCAGAATAAATATTGTATTTTGTCATTACAACCTTACAGGCATGGTGGGTTTTTGGGAATTTGAAGGAAAAAGGACCAGTCTTTATTTCGTTCGAATTAATGTCGTTGTTGTGGGTTAAGAAGACTGGACCACTGTTGCTATCGGTTTGAATGTTGCAAGCGGTACAACTGCTTATTGTATACACCTCACAGGATTCGTGCTCGTGTTCACCCTCGACAGCGATGCTGAAGAGCCCATTGCTATCAGTGCGTTATCCATTATAGAATGACCTTTTCCCGACAGGATCCTTGCACTTGACAGCTACATTGCACTCAACAACTACAGTGGCACCTTCAAAGCACTCGTACTATAAATATCAAGAACCTAACTTTAGGCTCAATGAGCATTCTACATAATCTGATCTACATTGCACTCAGAAACCCAACTATGAAAGTGCTATAAAAACCAAGAACAAGAATCAAGAACCAAACTTTGGGTTCAATGAGCATTCTACATAATCTTCACTACACTCATAGACCTAACCATGAAAGCAGTATTTCTATTAAAGAACAACATTGTAAAAATGTAAAGTAATGTGAGCTAAAGATTGAACGGGAATTCTATGCATCACCGTGGTAAATCTATCTAGAAAAAACACAAACAACGTTCTAAATAGAGAATCGCAACACCACATCTATTCTTCAACACCAAATCTAAACTTTAATGTATCTTAAAATCAATAAATGAAATAACTCAAATGAAAACAACTATCAGAAAATGCAAAATAATTTGGAAATCTATGAAACCAAACCAAATGTTTGCTTACCAAGAATAGGGGGAGAGATCCTGGTGGGGAATCAGAAGCACAGTTATCATAGTAAACCTTTCCCGTTACATCAAAATCATGGTTGTCATGGGCATTAGCAACACCCAACAAGGCGATAAGGGAGATCAAACAACATAATGCAAAAAGCTTGGCCATTGTTCACATACGGGTGAGTGCACAAAGATGAGGGTCTCTTTTGGTGCGTTAGATGCAATAGAAAACTAAAAAAACAGACATCCATCAACTTGCATGGATATTTTGAGACACTTACACAATGAATCTTGTGATGAGTAAAACACAAGAAATGTAGGAAATTGAATGACCTTTCCAAATATATAATTTTTTTCTATTGAAAATGTTGTTAACTATCTGAAGTTAGATATTTTTTAACGGGCACTTTTTATTTTTTGGACAAATTATAAGGTATATGTTTTTGTGGGTGCAGCGTCTGAGTGACTAAATGATGGAATAAACTTATGAAAATCGGTATACATATAGAGAACATATAGTACTAGTGCACAAATATTTTTCCAATAATAAATATAATTTTTTTAATTTTTTTATTTATTATCTAAGAGACCAAACCTCGAAAACGGTACGTCAATTGTGGGTGCAGCGTTTGAATATCTTAATGCAATTATTTGGAAATGGGTTTTTTATAGCAGGTAGAGCTCGGTGTTCTTTAGTGCACCATACATTTTTTTTTAAATGGTTGAGAAATGAAAGAGATATGGACGAAACACTAACAGTGTGTTTTTTGACTTGAGGAGTGATGATAGAAGATAAATAAGAAAAAAAATAGAAAAAATAATGTATTCTTGTTAAAATTTACATATTTGGAATCTGCAAAAAAAACCATATNCTGTTTCAAAAATCTCATAAAAAATGGAGGTGTGTAGCATAATCAGACAAACGGCTAAACACGAGCATATTGAAAATTTGGATATAATGTTGAATTAGCCATGGTTTATCATACTCCAAGGCATAGGCATGTTGAATCCGAAGCAAAGTATGAAGCAAACACATAGGCATAAGAATTCCATGCAAGCATGGGTCGAGGCTCGGCCTTATCATTTGGAGGGAACACATTTTTGAATTTAAACAAAACAGGAGCGCGTTTTATTGAAGCAAAACGGGAGCGCGTTTTAGTGAAGCAAAACGCACGCGCGTTTTAGTGAAGCAAAACGCGCACACGTTTTTAAATACTATAATGAGTGCTTGTTTTGTCAATTATACTTTTATTATTTTATGTCCCCCCTGACTCCCTTCTTCCCCCTAACTCTTACTAACCCCCCCTTCTCTTCTCCATACCTCTAATCCCCCCTCCTCCTCTCCCTACCTTGAAAATCCACTCCTCTCTCTTCCAAACACCCCACCGCGCCATTCGTTCTTGCTCTCTCTCTTTAACGCTTATGTTCATGATGTTGATGGTGATGATGATGAGGATGATGATGATGATGTTCACGATGTTAATGGTGATGATGATGATGATGCTGATGATGAGGATGATGATGATGATGATGAAGATGAAGACGAAGGTGATGAAGATGATGTTGATGGTGATGATGATGAGGATGATGATGATGATGATGAAGATGAAGACGAAGATGATGAAGATGATGTTGATGGTCATGATGATGATGATGGTGGTGATGATGATGATGTTCACGATGTTAATGGTGATGATGATGATGATGATGATGATGAAGGTGATGATGATGATGATGATGATGATGATGATGAAGATGGAGACGAAGATGATGAAGATGATGATGATGATGATGATGATGTTCATGATGATGATGACGATGATGATGTTCATGATGTTGATGGTGATGATGATGAGGATGTTCACGATGTTCATGGTGATAATGATGATAATGATGAAGGTGATGAGGATGATGAGGATGATGATGATGATGAAGATGAAGACGAAGATGATCAAGATGATGTTGATGGTGATGATGATGATGGTGATGATGATGATGAGGACGATGATGAGGATGATGATGATGATGTTCACAATGTTAAAGGTGATGATGATGATCATGTTGATGATGATGATGATGATGATGATGAAGGTGATGATGATGATGAGGATGATGATGATGATGAAGATGAAGATGGAGATGATGAAGATGATGTTGATGGTGATGATGATGATGATGATGATGATGATGATGATGATGTTGATGGTGATGATGATGAGGATGATGGTGAGGATGATGATGATGATGTTCACGATGTTGATGGTGGTGATGATAATGATGATGATGAGGAGGAGGAGGAGGATGAGGATGATGAAGATGAAGATGAT
>LPNX010116360.1:3444-48764 GCA_001517045.1 Pseudotsuga menziesii
TTAGAGTTCAACTAATCTGCCGTGGGTGTTACCTAAACTAAACACATGATGGGTGAGATGGGTTAGTCATCCATTTTATAGAGAAGAGATAGAGCTGTGAATCTTTTGGTCGACTGTTGAGCCTGGTGAACGTTTTAAAAATTTTTCATTCATTCAATCGTTAAGTACTTATTCTTGGGTTTTTTGCACTTCTTAAAAGTAAAACCAACAGATTGATAGCAAAGCGAGTGGTGAATGATTCAAACTGTATGCCCAACAATAAGTAAAACCAACATATTGACAACAAAGCGAGTGGTGAATGATTCAAACTGTATGCCCAACAATGGTGGGCACTCGCCTGTAGCAGATGGAAGGGACACAAATTGTTGCATAAAACACAAATTTTCATGTTTGGTACACAATTTATTGTAGAAAACACAAATTTTCATGTGTGGTACACAATTTATTGCAAAAAAAAAGCTTTCATGTGTGGTATCAACGATAGATATCAAAATTTAAACTTATGGCACATGCAAGTGGTTCCCACATCATGGTTTATTTGCTGGCCTCAATCTTACAATTAATAATTATAGGATAGGGCAAGCACTTGCTTGTTGCCCCTAGATGTCAAAGAAAGTGAGGTGTTAAGAATGTCTCTGGCATGGGCAATAAAATCATGCTCTAATTCGCACAACATCCATATTCCCCTGAATGCTGAAGGGGGAATATGAAGATAAACTACTAGGTCAAGATCCTTTTTGTTGACATTTTGCATGTAAATGGAAGGCATGATCATGGGAACTTTCATGGCTTCTATCAGACTAAGCTAACAAGTACAGGTTAGGCAAGCACTTGCCTCTTCCCCAACTGGAACTCCGCCACGCATGGAACTCTGCCTGATTGGATTTCTTTGTCTTTTAGAACCCATATACTAGGTATTATATGTAAAGAATATTGGGAGCTCGTTGTTTCCTCATCATTTGGATGAAAAGCTTGACCTCATCCTCAATTTTTTCATTCCTCCAAATCCCTTTGCTGTGGCTATTGAAGCTTATGATGCCTGGAATATAGCCATGTGCTTACATTCCTTCAAACAGTTTGAATGCAGCAGGATTAAAAGTATTCAAAGAGTGTTGGGAGCTTTAGATCATCTTCTTTCTGAAACCATAGATGATAGGTCAATGGTGGTGTTAAGTTTGCTAGAGGGAGCTGTGATTTTGTCCTGGCTGGAACTTTGCCTCGGCTGAAAATGTCCTAATGGAAACCATATCCCACTCAAAGGCCAAAGGTTTTCTCTAGAGAGATTATGTGGTTGCCTTAGACAAATATCTATTGTGTAAAACCTTCTAATGGCATCTATATCCAATTCAAAGGTCAATGATCCAATCTACAACATGTGTGTTGATTCATGGCCTTCATCGTGTTCCATTAGCCCAAGAAGCTTCATTTGGCATATAAGTCCCTTGATCTCCTCCCTCAACCTTGATCAAGGGATCGAGACCCATTCTTGGTGCACAAATACTCGTTACGACACCTTGTCATGACCTTTGAGCCGTAAGAACTCTGCCCTGCTTGGAACCCTACCTGCAACTCTGCCCCGTCTGGAACTCTACCCTGCATGGATCTTTTCCCTTGCTGGAACTCTACCCCGGCTGGAACTCTGCCTCAGTTGGAACTTTGCCGTGAATGGAACTTTGCCCCGCCTGGAACTTTGCCTCGGCTGAAACTTTGCCTAGGATGGAACTTTGCCCCACCTCAAACTATGCTCACCTGGAACTCTGCCTGGGTTGGAACTCTGCCCAGGCTGGAACTCTACCTTGACTGGAACTTTGCCTTGCCTGAAACCATGGCTGCCTGGAACTCTGCCCTGGTTGGAACTCTACCCTGCATGGAACTATGCTCTGGTTGGAACTTTTCCGTGCATGGAACTCTACCCCGGCTGGAACTCTACCTCGGTTGGAACTTTTCCATGCATGGAACTCTACCTCACCTGGAACTCTGCCTCGGCTAAAACTTTTCCTAGGATGGAACTTTGCCCCACTTGAAACTATGCTCGCCTGGAACTCTGCCCTGGTTGGAACTCTGCCCAGGCTGGAACTCTACCTTGACTGGAACTTTGCTTCGCTTAGAACCATGGCCGCCTGGAACTCTGCCCTGCATGGAACTCTGCTCTGGTTGGAACTCTGCCTTGGCTGGAACTCTTCCTTGCATAGAACTTTACCCCGGATGACATAATGGAAATGCTTGAGTTTCTATTTTGTAAATTTCTTCTTGGTTTCTGGTTGATTTATTTGGTTCATTGATCTGTATCTTGTTTCGCTTATATGGTGGTTTGAAACCTCTTTCATGGCCAATTAACCCTAGAAGCTTCAATGAAAGCCTATAGCCCTTGATTTCCTTCCCTAGCATTGTCAAATCCTTGAAACTTATCATTGGCGTATAAAATGTCCTAATGGTGGACAAATATTCGTTACAATACCTTGTATTGACCTTTGAGCCCTAAGAACTATGCCCCTCCTGGAACTCTGCCATAGCTGGATCATTGCTGTGCATGGAACTCTGCCCTACCTAGAACTTTGCCCCATCTGGAACTTTGCCCTACATGGAACTCTGCCTCGTCTGGAACTCTTCCCTGCATGGATATTTGCCCGGCTGGAACTCTGCCCCAGCTAGAACTCTGCCCTACCTGGAACTCTGCCCTGGCTGGAACTCTGCCCTACCTGGAACTCTGCCCCGTCTGGAACTCTACCCTGCATGGATCTTTTCCCTGGCTGGAACTCTGCCCTACCTGGAACTCTGCCCCGTCTGGAACTCTACCCTGCATGGATCTTTTCCCTGGCTGGAACTCTACCCCGGGTGGAACTCTGCCTCGATTGGAACTTTGCCGTGCATGGAACTCTACCCCGTCTAGAACTCTGCCTCGGCTGAAACTTTGCTTGTAGCTTCAAAACGGGCCCTTACTCCAAAGCAAGTGAGATGCTAATTCCTCAACCTAAAACACTATTTAGCAACAAATAAAGTAGACCAGACAACTCAATTTTTAGAGTGTAACAATATCATCCATGTTGACCTTGACACCTCCTGTAAATGATTATCTTATCACATGGGTCTTTGGAACAGGTTCATGGTATTCTCTAATTGACTCAATCTGCCCTAGTTGCCATATCAAAATAAATTTAAATGAGTCATTACAAATCTAGAATCTAGAAAAATAAGGGACAACATTCAGGTTCCAATTCCACAGAGGGACCTCTTGCGAGATCATTATGATATGTCTTACAAAATAGCACCATGTTGAAGATCAAGGGCTATAGGATTTCATTGAAGATTCTAGGGTTCATGGGCCATGAACGAGGTTTCAAACCACCATATAAGTGAAATAAGAAAGAGATCAATGAACCAAAAAGATCAACCAGATACCAAGACGAAATCGACAAAATAGAAACTCAAGCATTTTCATTATGCCATCAAATAAATTTCTTCGCAAAGTTCCAGCTGGAACTCTGCCCTAGCATGCATGCCTCGGTTGGAACTCTGCCCTGGCTAGAACTATGACTTGGGTGGAACTCTGCCCCAGCTGGACCTCTGCTCTGATTGGAATTCTGCCCCGCTGGAACTCTGTCCCGACCGGAAACTTGCCCTTGGAAATGTTCCAACCGGGGCAGAGTTCCAACCAGGGTTGGAATTCTGCCCTGCTGGAACTCTGCCTTGACCAGAACCTTTCCCCTGGCAACGTTCCAACCGGGGCAGAGTTCCAACCAGGGTAGAGTTCTAGCTAGGGCAGAGTTCCAACTGGGGCAGAGTTCCAACCTAGACAGAGTTCCAGTCGGGGCATAGTTCCAGCCGGGCAGAGTTCCAGTCGGGGCAGAGTTCTCTTCAGGGTGAAGTTCCAGTTGGGGCAGAGTTCCGACAGGGACGTATGCATGATGTAAGCAACATCTTCTCTTCGCTTTAGATCTTATTGGTAAGGGGAAAAGTTCCAACTGGGGCAGAGTTCCAACCAAGGTAGAGTTCCAATCGGGGCAGGGTTCCAATCGGGGCAGAGTTCCAATTGGGGCAGGGTTCCTGTGAGGGACTTGCATGCCCTGGCTGGAACTCTGCCCCTGTTGGAACTCTTCCCCGACTGGAAATCCACCTTGGGTGGAACTCTGTCTTGGATGAATTTATTTGTCTTGTAGAACCCATCTACTAGGGTATTATACATAAGAAGATTAGGAGCTTATTGTTTCTTCATCATTTGGATGAAAAGCTTGAACTCAACCTCGATTTTGTCATTTCTACAAATCCCTTTAATGCGGCTATTGAAGCTTATGATGTCTAGAATACAACCATGTGCTTACATTCCTTCAAACACTTTGAATGCAACGGGATTAAAAGTATGGAAAGAGTGTTAGGCGCTTGAGATCATCTTCTTACATATGGAAAGGGTTGTTTTCATCAAACCCTAGATGATAGGTCAATGGTGGTGTTACGTTTGCTAGAGGGAGTTGTGACTTTTCCCCAGCTGGAACTCTACCCGGCATGCATGGCCTGGCTAGAACTCTGCCTGGCATGCATGCCTCGACTGGAACTCTGCCCTTAGCTAGAACTCCGCCCTAGGATGGAATTCTACTCTCGGCTAGAACTTTACCCCGATTGGAACTATGCTCTAGCTGGAATTGTGCCCCAGTTGAAACTCTGCCCTGAGTGAAACTCTACCCTGGTTGGAACTCTGCCCTAGCTGGAACTAAGCCCCAGTTGGAACTTTGCCCCACTGGAACTCTGCTCCGACAGGAACTCTGCCCTGTTGGAACTCTGCCCGACTAGAACCTTTCCCCTGGATGGAACTCTACCTCCTTGAGAATCCAAATATCTAAATATTCGCTAGCTCAATACGTCCGACAATGCATGGAATTTTGTTTGAAATGTCCAACAAAATCCTATGGCCTAATGTTGTCACATGTAGTGTAATTGTTGATGGTCTTGGCAAAGAAGTGAAGTTTGAGGAGGGTATGAAACTTTTCCATGAAATGTCCAACAAAAAACATTTGCCCTAATGTTGTTGTGGCGATGAGGTCTTTGTGTTAGTGTCAATGACGTCTTTATTCCCATGAGAAGAAGCTATCTCCAAATGGATCAGGAACCACTTTAAGGATGCAAGGCCAGGTGTGGCTCTCTTTTGCTAAAATTGTGGCATCAAGAACTTGTCAATCTCATATCCTAATGTAATTTAGCTCTGTCAGTCTCATATCCTAATGAAATTTAGTTTTGTCAATCTCATATCCTAAAAGAATTTAGTTTTGGAGTTTTTTAAATCTGAAAGCTGGTTTTTGGATTTGGAGAGAAATTCCCTACATTGATGTGATCTTGCCTTGCCTCCTTCATCACTTTGGTTTTGGGGTTCAAGTGCCCTATGATAGCATCCTCCTTCACTCTGGTACAAACATTGCTACCAACAGTTTCAGTGCAATGTCTTGTGGTCACTTTTTTAACTTGATGACCGTTTAGCTTGCAATTGTTATCTGTGTGATGTCCATAATAATTATGAGTCTTACTCATACAATATGTTAGTATTTTGTTCTTAGTACCAATTACCTCCTGCTGCTACTTACGATTTTTTGGTTTCTGAACATGCAGGCATATCTCCTCTGCCTGTTAGCTGGGAACAATATTTGATGGCTTAATACTATCGGAAATCTCAAGGAAATCAATGTCATAGGCTGTGAGCTAATCACGGGATATGGAGTTCATGCATTTTCTCAACACAAATCATTGTAGGTTCTTCACAGTTCTATGTTGGTAATTTTGAATGGGAAAAGTTCCAGCAGGGGCAGAGTTCCAACCGGGGCACAGTTCCAGCTAGGGAAAAGTTTTAGCTAGAGCATAGTTCCAACCGGGGCAGAGTTCCAGCCGAAAGCAGAGTTTCAGCCTAGGGCAGAGTTCCAGCAGAGGGTAGAGTTCCAGCCGGGGCACATTGTCCCTCACAGGAACCCTATCCCGATTGGAACTCTGCCCTGATTGGAACTCTGCCCGGGCTGGAACTCTACCCCGCTGGCACTTTGCCCCGCTTGTTGGAACCCTGCCCTTGATGGAACCCTGCCCTTGTTGGAACTCTACCTAGTTGGAACTTTGACCCAGCTGGAACTTTGCCCAGGGTAGAGTTCCAGCCGGGGAAAAGTCACAACTCCTTCTAGCCGCGGCATGCATGCCCAGGGCAGATTTCCAGCTGGGGCATGCATGTCGGGGCAGAGTTCCATCCAGGGTGCATGTCGAGGTAGAGCTCCAGCCAGGGCAGAGTCACAACTCCCTCTAGCAAACTTCACACCACCAACTCCCTTAAAAGAAGAAAATTAGTGTAAAAATCACAGGCCTTTCAATTGAGGATAAGATTGGGCAAACTGTTCAAAAGAATAGATGTTTAATACATACCTGATATGCTTTTGGTTCTGTAGCATTGATTGTTCCATGAAAAACAACATAGTCCATGTTGGTTAATGTGCATACAGTATCAAATAGAAGCTTTCGTCTATCTTTGCACAAAATGTTAACCACTGTATAAACTTTCTCTAAACAGTTATGTACAGTCACTAAAGGTATGAATTTATCTTCTGCAGATCCCGATCGACCTCTATCAACCCTTTCATAGTCTCGATCAGCAAACATCATTTGATGAAGCCATCTGTTAGTATGTGTAACACCCATAGAACAAAAGAGAGGCCATAGCACATTTTTTTTAGGTTAATATCCAAATATCTAAATAAGGCCAGATCCATTCAGACTACTTTCTTAGGTCTCCTGAGTCAGAAACAATGTTGGGAGTATTAGTTTCTTAGAATTACAATAGATGCAATCTTGGTGTTAATATTGTTCATTTCCCCAATTCTTAAAGGGTTCTAGCTCAATGGAAGAGTGTTTGCTTAACAAGCAAGAGGTTGAAGGTTCGATTCCTTCGTGCCCTAATGATATTGCAATATTGATATTTTAAATAAATATATTTTATTATGATTTATTATGGCTACGAGGGGGGAGGGGGGTTCAAAACTTACATGGCTTAAAACATAATAACATTCTTCAATGTGTAAGCAGTTACAGTTGATCTTGGAGGTAGCCACCTTGGTCAATGATCCCATTTAGAGGATGTGTGATGATTCAAGGCCTTCATCGTGGCCCATGAGCCCAAGAAGCTTCATTTGGCATATCAGTCCCTTGATTTCCTCCCTCACCCTTTATCAAGGCCTTGAGACCCATTGTTGGTGCACAAATCCTCGTTATATGATGGTTTTTCTTTCTGAGAATGACTTGTTGAAAGCACAACAGTTTGGAAATTGAGCCAAAGTTATCAGAGCTTCACAAGGGTTTGAAGCTTTTTCTTTTGTGGCCTACATGTCTTGTTTGTGCATGGGTGGGCTCTTTTCTCAAAGTATCTCTGTTTGGATAATGGGTATGCTAGATGGAAAACTATCGCAATGATTATAATAATATGGTATATCAGATTCATGCCCACTCTATTTATATCTGTTGTTTGACATCATGTGTTCCATGATTCCATCCCTTGGATTTGCTTGAAAGTGGAGATCCTACTAGCATACCTGCATGAGATGAAACAGACTATGGCGTTCTTGTTTCACACTGTCTAAAACTCAGAATCTGATTGTTTCCCATCAGTTTCAACTTTCAACAAAAATCCAGGCGGTATCCAAAATCCATGATTAGGATAATATTAGTCTCTTTTATAACAAATCATATGCATAGGCATGTAGCTAACTGCTACCCATATTTCTTTGAGATATAGCATGCAACTAACTACTACCCATGAATCCTATAAAATATATCCTATGTTTGAGTGGCTAAGCATTTAGTCCTTGGCAATATGGCATTAAGCAAAGCTGTTCACATCCTCCTATGAATAATATCCTGTTCACAAGTGGCAAGGCATGCAATTCTTAAGCATGAAACTAAACTCTTCTCAAGGGATATGTTTTTCTCTTTCCTTCTTTCCTTCCCCATTTTTTTGTTAATTTTGAATACGTGCATGGGTCATTCTTGATATTCAGGGCCAATATTGTCATATTAGATGTCCCTTTGAATAGGCAATTTTATTTTTTTTGTTCTCTCTTGTCGCAACGATAACTTCAATTGGTTTTGTTCTTTTCTCACAATTGAAGATAGCTTGGGTATGTATGAAATAAAATCATTTGAATCTGTAATGTTCCTTGTGGTGGATATTACCCTAACTTCAAATTCTGGTTTTGGCTTTGTTCAACTTTCCTCTTCATGCTTTGTCTTTTCTTTTTAAAGGAAGTCAGAGACTTAGATAACGCCATGTTTACTCCTTTGGTTTCTTTTTTGAGAATGTTTCAAGTCCATGAAAGATTTGTGTCCTAGGTTGGTCTTGCCATTGCCATTACTCTTTATGCTTTGCCTTTTCTTTTTAAAGGAAGTTAGGTAATGCCATGCTTCCTCCTTTGGTTCTTGTTTGAGAATGTTCTCAAGTCCATGAAAGATTTGTGTCCTAGGTTGGTCTTGCCATTGTTGGGCACATACTACTGTATTTCAATTAGTTTATTTAAATGTCATTAATCTGAACATAGATGATGGCTAGACACTTAGATGTTGATCTGTGATCATAACTGAACTCAATTACTATGCATTACTAAGCTCTCCTGAACAATGTTAAAGGGGACCAAAATTACTTTTAGCTATGGAGGGCTTCTAGACTAACCTTTATACCTTGACAATCATGTACTTTTCCTTGGATTTTGAAGATGTTTTGTGTAGTGTACTAATCTCATTGAAATGTTATTTGCTTGATAAGATAATAGTAGGGTTGCATGAATTACCTGTTAACATTTGGAAGGACTTGAGGTGCAAGGTTAGGTCTCTAGAAGATATTTATGCAATGAAATTGTTATATGATATTTAGGCAATGAAATTGTTATATGATGGTTTTGCTTTCTAAATGTTTTTAGAGTAGTATTCATATCAAACACATAGTCTCACATCCTACTGAAGCGGTGTATTGAAACTGAGTCACAATTTTTAATGCGTTTTTGGTTTTGGATGACAGCTTGAACGAACTTTTATTGCCATCAAACCTGATGGTGTGCAAAGAGGATTGGTAACCAACTTCTGTTTTGAAGTAGCGATTCTAGTTGTTACTTAGCAATGACTCTAGCTATTAATGCCAACCATTTCATGTTGCAGATTTCGGAAATTGTCTCCCATTTTGAACGCAAGGGTTACAAACTTGTTGCAATCAAGTTGGTTGTTCCATAAAAGGAATTTGCTGAGCAACATTATTATGATCTGAAAGAAAGAACATTATTATTGTGACACTTAGACCAAGCACATTATTAAATCCAATAAGTACACTTCCCTAGAGCATTATATGCAACAACCAAAAGCCTTTGATGAAAATGCAATTTTCATTGCTGAAATTGTGTTTTAGACTTTTGGGTAGTTTTAAAATATGGTATTTAGTCTAGAGCAGAGAATGGTGATGGCTGAAATTTGGAGAACATTTCAACTTCATGGAGGGTATGGATTTTGTGCTTTGACTTATGACAGAACCATTTAAGAAATGAGTCTTGCATAGCTCTAGTCATTTATGCAATTTGTTGCTTAAACTTTGCGGGAGCAGAGTAGCAGCAACAAAGACTGTTCATAGAAAGGCATTATTGAAATTTCTCTTACTTGAGTATTGTCATTCCAATAGCAATCCACTGTGATATGGAGCTGGCAATGGCATACAAGTTTCTGCTTGATGTGAAAGCACCCTCTCTCTTTTCATTTTATTACTATCATTGTCTGTTACTGGTTTCATGGTTCCATCTTTGGTTTTAAGTTGTTATCAATTTGATATTTACAACACTATCTTACTCGTTCCTTGATGCAGTGGCATATCCCTAATAATATTGTTTCATGTTAATATTCTCATTCTCTCTTTCTGTTTATTTCATGTATTATTTTTGTGATGTTTACAGTATTTTCTCAGTTCACATTAAATCTCTAATCCTGTATTATTTATATGATGTTTACAGTAGTATGTGGCCAAGATGGCATATGTTTTTGTGTGGATTTTGTTCCACATCGATACTGCCCTTCTCCTCACATTTTTTGCAATATCCCTTATGATGGAATATCTTTCCCTGTTAATACTCTCCCCTTCACATGTTGCATATACCTTTGTTGGAATTTGTTAGACATCGATACTGCTCTCCTCACATTTTTTATGTTTAGCTATGCAATGGCATATCCCTTGTGATGGGATATTATTTCCAGATTAATACTCTCCTCTTCACATTTGTTTGTTTATTTCTGCAGGGGCATCTCCCTTATGATGGGATATTCATTTCACATAAATACTTTCTTCTTCACATTTTTCTGTTTTGCTTATGTTTTATCTATTTGAGGTCTATAATACCATCTCATTCCACATTATATTCTCCTTTTTTTACGTTTTTTCTGTTTCTATCATATAGTGTTTATGTGATATTTACAACTCTGTCACTGTAGTGGCATATGCCTTTGTTGGAATTTTGTTCCACATTAATATTTCCGTTTTCTTCACTTTTTTTCTTTTTCTTTCATGTATCTCTTTCACTATTTTTTTTCCTTATAATGAATGTTTCATGTTAAAAAACTCATTTTACATTTGCATTTTATATTTCTGTAAACAGTAACATAATCTAACATAATCTGTTAATTTGAGTATATAGACCATCCTCTCTTGTAAACAGTAACATAATCTAACATAATCTGTTAATTTGAGTATATAGACCATCCTCTCTTGTAAACAGTAACATAATCTAACATAATCTGTTAATTTGAGTATATCTACCATCCTCTCTTGTTTTTTGTAGTTAATAATGTTGGGTATTTACAGTCTCCATATTTTTCAGGTACAGCTGTGATCCTGTGAATGACTTGCCTCTTGCTGGTTAGTATGAGTGGGTTAGATTGAGACAATGAGAGTAGTGTTATCACTTCAGACTGGACAAATGAGCTTGCTTATTATTGGAGTGACTTACTTTAGATATGTTTTTTTTTTTCCAAAATGAAAGATACAAGGGAATAGCCCTTCCCTGCACATCATTTATTATTTTAGTCAATGCAGGCTGTAAAGATTGTTGCAGAAATGTAGTTGTATGGTGTTACTGTACAATATGGGAGAGTTGGGCACTTTGAGTTTCGTACAGATTCTTATAGGGGTATTCTTCCTTTTATATATAATCCCCAGATATCTGTAGAAAAAAGTGATGCCCTGTTTTGTTCATGCATCGCTTGTTGCAATCAATCTGCCTTGACTCGTTTTCAATGGAATTTTTGTTGACCTCTCAATGTTTTCTTCTTGTATTGTTCTCTTAGGCAGGTGTACTGCTCTACTCCATTTGATAGAAAGCTCACTTAGATTTCCTCACATTAGAAAGAGGAGAGGAGATCATGGAGTCACACACCTAGATGAACTTAGGTTTAAAAAAGTCACTTATTTCTTGCTGGTGGATATCATAATGCTCATTATGAAGATAGGGTGACGCAAGAACCAAAAATGTATTTACATATATCCTCAATGCATATACACATATCTTCAATGCATGTTTAATCAAGAGATTGATGAACACATAATTCATTAAATATCTTGGAAGGAATCTTTTTGTTTCTTTGGAGCAACAAACCAATTGATTTACTTTTTCAAAGTAATTTTCAAATTTAGCATTGATTTAACTTACAAAATAGAAGAAGTCAGACCCAACATTTTTCTTTGCCATATAATCATCCCCAATTTTCCCTCTACCTGTTTAACCATAACCGAATCTAAAAACAACATTGTAAGGAGCTTGCAAAACTAAAATTCTGCAGATTATTCTATTTACAACTTTGACCACTAGAATTCTGAATTCTGTGTGCCAAGGAATAGCTTGATTTTTTTATACATGTCACAACAAAGTTTACCCTGTTAAAACATCTGGCGTTTGTCTAAGCTTCCAGGTGTGATTGCATGCAAAAATTACCATTCAATCTTAGTGATAGGAGTAGACCCCAGCACAGGTAAAATAGAAACCTACCACAAATGGTTTTAATTACTAGATATATTCAAAATAATTAGACAACGTATATCTAGAATTCAGCCCTTTTGTCTGAAGTTGAATGATAAGCAAAAGACAGCTAAGATTAAGAATAGCCCTGATAGACCATGATTAAAATCTTCGACACCTTGCCTGCCATTCCTACCACCACAGGCCCACCTAAACAGATATGTTGGGAAGGTGAGGCTGAATTTTTGTTTTACTTTTCTCAACTCGTGCTTTCTTATTACATTACAGTGACACCTTCATAGCCTATCAACAGGCGGGACACACTGTTTACACCAATGTTGCAAATATTGTTTCAGAGTAAATATATCATTGAGGTCCCCAAAGAAATTCATTGGAAATATCAGAAAAAAATTAGCAAACAAAAACTTGGACTTGGTAACTCGGCAACCTGAAAATCTCAGAAAATTTGGGGGTAATCAGAGATATCTACAAAAGTAATTTACATTGCAAAATGTCCATCGGACTATCCAGCCATTTGTTTAAGAAATCCAAGCCTGGTGGGAGCTGTAACCAATATAACTGATGCTTTCTTATTACACTACAGTGATGAACATCCACCAACTATCCAATGTGGCCGATGGAGTTGGAGTTTACAGTGAATAGAATCAGAACTGAGGCAGAGTAGTAATTCCGGCGGGATGGAGGTTTGAATTCTGAATAGTCAAGAGGAGGGACGTGTGGGTCCGTGGCGAATTAATTTCATGGATGGCAACGGACGGAGGGAGACAGCGATGTAAGTGACGGAAATGGAAAGGGAACGAACGGGGCAGCGAGGACGGGAGCTGAACGGGGACCGACGATGGAGAGGGAAGCCCGGACGGTGGCTGGAGTGCCGGCGCGACGATTGCCGCCGGGCAAAATCGTCACGTCGGTAGCTTACTCCTTTTTCTATAATCATGATGTACAGGTAATAATCAATATACGATTATTATGTATGGGTAATAATTAATATACTTAATATTGTTGAGTAAAGGAATTTTTATTTCAAAGTTATATTAGAATATTTAAAGTCAAAATTTAATGTTTCAACTGATGTTTAATGAAAAATCCACATTTAACAATGTTAAAGAAAGTCATATGTTATGTCTGGACAAAATAATTTATTTGGTGTTTGAATAGGAATGAAGTGACATTTACATTATAAATGTATATCTAATATTTTTATGTTAAAATTATTTAGGTATTTATTTTTCATTTTACAAAATTTAATGTTTTAACTGATGTTTAATGAAAAATCCACATTTAACAATGTTATTAAGTTGAATTGATAAAACAATTAAAGAAAGTCATATGTTATGTCCGGACAAAATCATTTATTTGG
Organism: Pseudotsuga menziesii; assembly: GCA_001517045.1. NCBI lineage: Eukaryota > Viridiplantae > Streptophyta > Pinopsida > Pinales > Pinaceae > Pseudotsuga > Pseudotsuga menziesii. Next base: position 16,819 of record LPNX010116360.1, read on the forward strand.
TGTTTGAACAGGAATGTTACTTAAGTGACATTTACATTATAAATGCATATTCAATATTTTTAATGTTAAAATTATTTAGGTATTTATTTTTCTTTTTACACTTACATTTAAAATTTGGTGGACAAAAGAAACTAATAGTTTTTTTTTTAAGAATAATTTAGAGAAGGTGAAATTTGGTTGTAGGTAAATTATATTTTCCTTTGAGATTATTCTTGAAACTATAGTTTCTGTTTGAGATTATCCTTGAAACTATAATTTCCTTTCGAATTAATATTTGACGTTTCTTCATCATGTATCCTAGTTTATATTGGTTTTTTCTTACAAGTATGTTTCTATTCTTTGAACAATTTCATATTGTTTTGAGAAGATCAAGGTCATTTGTTGATTTTTGTGCACCAATGCATTTCTACATGTAGAACACATATATTTTAGAACACTACCCCATAAAGAGTTTGGCATAAAGTTGAATTTTGTTAATACATTTTTAAATTTTCTATTTATGTAATTCTTTAAATTTATTTTTAGTGTACTATAAAATGATTTTTGTATTTTGTCAAAATATAAAACAATGTGAGGTAACCCTAACCGGGGCACTAGTGTATTTGACGGAAAGGCTTATATACAATTAGTTCTCGATAATGTATATGTTTCTACTATGGATCTTGTTTCTAATGAAAGCAATTGTTTTGCATAGACTAACAATCATGATAAAATATATGATCATAATCATCTCAATCTTCATGGGAAATTTTATTTCCTTTGTACACAATGCAAAGGCATAAATCGAAGAAGGGTCATTAAGTCAACATCTAGGAAAAATTTCTTAGAGCATGGGCATTTAGAAGGTGGAAAATAATATCTTCCCTTTGTAAGATAGAAATATTTGTCTTTTTTGACATTTTTTAATAGTTTTATTTTTTTATTAATTTTTTTTGTTAATTATTACAAAGACAACATTGTCAATGCTTGGAATTCGACATGCTACAATTTGTAGTAGAGATGGCGAGGGTGATGAAATTGAAGCTATAACTATGTTATTGAGAATGAAGGGATAAATAGGTTGATCCATGACACATTTGTTGTGATGGATGAGAATGCACTTGCGGATAAGATCTATGAAGATATTCATGATGCACCTCTTATTGATAAAGCACAAAAATCCTCATACAAAGACTCAAATACATGTCTTCTCTCTACTCTTTTGATGCTGGTGAACTTGAATATAATGAATGATATTTCAATCACATGAATGACATAGGTGTTAAGTGCAATATCTTTTTATATATAATTAAATTGTTTGTGATTGTAATATATATGCTCTTAATTTTGATATTCCAGTATATTAATTTAATTTTTATTGTAGGTTGTTAGGTGAACCACCATCAAATACTTTTACCTTTCACATATAGAGAAATGTGCACTATTATGAAAGATATAGGAATGGAGTATAACACAATTGATGCATGTCCTAATTATCATATTATATATTTTAGACAACATGCATAAAAAATTGATTGCCATGAATATTAAATTGGTAGATATTGCATTGATTAGGTAACAAGTAAGGTGCCCCACAAAGTTATTCATCATATCCCCATAATTCCACGTTTCCAATAATTGTTTGGGTGTGAAAACATATCACAATTTATGGATTATCATGCATGACAAATAAGTGAAGATAGTGTCAAGTGAATGCATAGAGATGGTTATGCGTTTAGAGACATCAAGGAAATATAGCAATAAAAAGACATCATTATAATCAGATGACTAAGTTTGCAATAAAAAGATAACTATAATCAGATGACTGAATTTGCAATAAAAAGATAACAAATTCTGACCATTACAAAACTAACAAGTTGCCTCTAGGGAAATTATGTCAAAACAATAACAATAGTAATGTACAATATTGATAAAAATTAACCCAACTGAAGAAGTATGTAGGTTGAAAAATGCTACTAACTGTTATAGCTTGTCCTCATGTACCTTCACTGTTGTTGTAGGCCACACCTGGGCTGTGTTCTCTTCAACTGAGGTCTGAAATAAACCCTAGCATGGAACCGAGAGATGGAACAACATTTAGCAAGGTTTCCAAGAGCTAGGTTAGGGTAGCTGTGAACCCTGATTAGACTGCCACGAGCTGGGATAGGGCAATCGTGAGCCCTAGATGAACTCGGTTGGGCTGAGATGAATTCTATGGTGAGGAGCACTTAGCAAAACATAAACTCATCCCTTAAAAAATAGTGTTGTAGCTTTTAAGATAGGCCCCACGATATAGTTCTGTCAAAGCATTAAGGTTGTTCACACGTGAGAGTGAGAAGTAGGTAGAACCCAACGAATTAGAGAGTGAGCAACAAATTTAGCTCAACAAATTCCTACAACAGAGATGAAGGTAATTATACTTTGCCAAAATGATAATGAAATTTTTCATAAGGTGAGATGAATCCATAGATTTAGGATTTTTAATCTTTTCAATATATTTCACCTTTGAACTTTTATTTTTCATTTTGACACTTTTATTTTTATTTTTGACCTTTTAATTTTATTTTGACTTTTTATTTGATGTTTATTTTGACCTTTTATTTATTTTTTGCTTTTGACCTTTTATTTTACTTTTGACTTTGAATAATGCAAAGTCGTGAGCAAGGACCAACCTAGACTTGGGTACTTGTACCCTCAATAGGTTTCTTTGTCCTTCAAGTGGTCTATAAGTAACCATGAAGTGCATCAACAAGGTAAGGAATATTTTTCATTGTTCATAGTGTTCTCCTCAATGATACTAGGGTCAAGTGTTCGGTATTTCAACAAGGGTGGGCGAGTCCCTTGAGAATATCCAATCATTCATTTCCTAAGAGGAGAAGTCCATCACTTGCCTCAGTCTAGGGCTTCTAGTGATGACCTGGTAACTAACCAGGTGCCTCAGCCCTAGGCTGCATTAACTTGACCCATTGTCAACTACTTGGTAATTGACCAAGTTTCTCCATTCTCCCATAGGATGGCTCTTAGCTTCAGGTGGAGTTTTTAGTCCCAAAATTAATCAAGTTCCTAGTAACTGACCAGGTGCCTCCATTTCAAGAGAATGGCTCTCGAAACTACTCAAAAATCAACATGAGTTAGCGTGTTTGGTGATATGGCATGTGTAACATTAAAATTGTTTGTTGATGGAGCTATGGAGCCTTTGCTGGAAACTAATATTTATGTGTTTCATAATGGGAGGTGTCTCATGGTTTATCATCATAGTTCATCACAGTTGATATTTGCATGCCTAAGACCATGGTATTTTAATAAAAATGTTGAAATGGTAGGACATTGGATGTGGAGTTCTTTTTTCTTTTTCTAACATGAAGATACACTTTTATGCAGCAATTGTCATGTTCTTATGTATGATTATCCATCTTAGAGTTTTACTTTCAAATATATTGATTATTTCATTCTACAATACGTCGAGTTTTAGGGGGATGAGGACAAATTTTTGTGATGGTTGGAGGTTACCTTGAAATTTCCAGGGGATGAGCATAATGGAACAATACAAATAATAACAAAAATTGAAATATAAAAAGTTACTAATTCTTTTCACATAGATTCTAAAACATAAGATCAGTGTTAATGTACAAGGTTTGAAATACCCTAGCTAGGTTGATATTTAAAAGTACCGATATTTAAACAATAGGTTTGGAAGGCCCAACTATGGATATTTAACTCCTCCAAAAGCAAATATAGGGTACATGAACCTTTTATTTCCTAAGGGAAAGCTCTCGGAAAACTCAAGGGATACTTCCCCACATTCATAGATGGAATTCCTAGTAAACTGAATAATGCACCTAATCTAGGGGGATTTGCACTAGGCCCTTGTTGGAATGAAACTAACTAAATGCCCAACAACATTGAAAACAAATGGTTAAGCTAACTCACCCCTTGGGATTAGGGTATAAAAAGTAAAAACCTATAAAACATGTACTCAAAATTGTTGTTGTTCTTATTTTTCATTGCAAAACTTGAGAAACATACTACATGGTATTCCTACACATAGTGCATGGATTATACTTGTCATGATATGGATGTTGAACCAATGAGTGAATTCTGTTTGAAGAATTGGTATCACTTGGGCATCAATTTGGATATGGGTCGTTGAGGTATCCCTGAAATGATTGAAGGACGTGTCTCATATTTTACTATTGTTTTACTACGGATTGTGTACAGTTATCATCATTCAAGTCTATTGGGAAAAATTGCTATGTTGTTGGAACACACCATAAATTTAGTCTTTGTTGACTAGTGAGGTTATTTGAAAGTCAGTTCTATGGCTGGAAATAGTTGACAATTTTCTGATTTCATCTGAAACAAGACACTGAAAGTTGTTTTCAAAATATGAAAATGTAGGTACTTTGTTTGATCTATAATAAAGTACATATCATTGAGCATGTTGATTTATCTTGGTTAATGGTTTTGTTCTTTTGGGTTAATTAGAACATATGTTTGGCTATGTGAATTGATGGAAGATTGTGAGGGCATATGATTTGATTTCCTAATACCATATTGTCAACTCTTTTTATTTTCTTCTTTACATACTATTTTTTCTCTTACTATGATGCATGCTAATTTATTTTGGTTGGTAGTTTTTGTCAGATCTAGGTTCCTTTTTTTTTCTTAAATCCACTTTAGCATTACTTTCTTGGAAATTGATACCAATCCTGATCACATCCTACACTGATTGCACCTCTTAATCTTTTCTCTAACTTTATATGGGATTTTCCTAAAATAATAGATTTTTATGTCAACATTATAATACTCCATACTTAAAAAATTTGTTGTTGTGTTGTAGATGGAAAATATCACAAATTCCTCTATATCAAAACAACAATTTAATCTTTTGATTGAAGTGGATCAAGATATGGCACCATTACAAAATAAGAACCGATCAAAAGTGCATGGTATTGACGAGAACAAACTAAGGCTAGATGGGTAAAATCATATTGGATTATGGGAAAAGGGAGAGCTATTTCCAATTGATCATAAAAAAAATTTGCATCCATATTTCAAAAGCATAACGCGATTAGTAAAGTTTCTTTGTCATGGAAAACAAGGTTTGTTGGGATATTGTGAGAATTTCAAAGGAAACTAGACATAAGTTATTGAGAGGAACAACTATTTGGAAATGAGGATCAACCATTTGGAAATGAGGAAAAACCATTTGGAAATGATGTATTATGGTTTGGATGGAACAATTAATCAACTACAAAGCAATAATATGACCCTAATCAATGAAAATAATAGTTTGAAGAAAGTCACTTTTGAACAAAGCAGGGATATTAATGAAAAAAGAGAAGAGATAATAATATTGCTTGCTGAGAAATGTCATTTAACTGAAGAAGTTATGAACATAAAAACTAAGCTTGATGATATAACAAAAAAATGGAATAAGGTGAAGGCAACACCACTTGGACGAAGAGTTCGAGTTAAAAAAATTTCTAATGTTTCATCATTGTCACATAATGGGGGTGCTTGGAAAAGAAGGGTTTATGCTATGAAATATCTCATGGACCCAAAAAAGGTAGAAAAAAACAATGGAGATCTAGACTTTGACATGTCTTCTATGATAAACTCAATGTTTAAGAAGAAAGAGATTATCTCTATGATTAATAAACCATGTTTTAATTCTCTTAGACAATCTCTTGTTGATGAATTGATAAGTCAAATATCAAAATCCATTAATGTAGATGAAATACAAAATGTATGTGATGATACCGGTATTAGTAGAAGGGATTATCAAACATTGTTTAAATGTTTACAAGAGGGAATGATGAATGCAGAAATCACTAAGATTGTAATTCCTTGACCCTTTCATATAAAAATATCTCGTGGAAAGAAAAATGAAAACATTGCCAATATCTTAGGTGATACGTATCATGTGCAAGCATCTAAAGTGTTTGGAAAGAAGGTTGGAAAAAAATGAAGTCATAGTGAATTGATCACATTAAACCCAAAAAATAATGTATGGGTTAATTTAGAAAAAACCTTACAGGCTATGGTTAAATTTTATGACATTTCTATAGAGGAAGCACATGGGAAGTTAGTCTTTGTCATTAAGGTGGATGAGAAATATGAAAGGGTTTCTATCACCTTAATGAATAGGGCCATGGATAAAAATATTAATAATACTGATAAAAAGTATATCTCTATCAAATCTAGAGATCACATTTGGTGGCTAGGACTATTTAGAATTGATAAAGAGTCCCATGACTCATTAAAGTGGGTTTTTCATCAAACATCAATACCCACAACAATTGATTCATATAACATGGGGGAAAAACTATATGTTGAAGGTTATGGATCATATGAAGTTGAATGGAATCTAGAAACGGACCTCAAAAATTTAAAATGCATTTACAATATAGGTCATGGTGCTAATGCAAAGCATAGTTTCATATATTGCATGCACACAAGAAAGAAGAAAAAGTCACCATCGAGTGGGTGGTCAAATGGGATCATGAGTTGTAGGAAAGACATGCCTCCAAATAGGGAAAATTTGGACAAAAACATTGGTCATATACTACCTATACCTCTTACAAGAGTACACATATGCACATTACATGCATTTGTAATGATTATAGATAAATTAGTGTAACTTTCTATTCTATCTGCTTGGAATAGGAGCCCAAAAGAAAGTGCTCAAAAATAAATTGAGGAAATTGAAAAGGTTCTTTCTAATGCTGGTTTACATGGAGGAAATGTGAAGATCTGTAAAGATAAAGTTGTTTGGAACTCAAGGTAATGTTCCTTGCAAACCATCTATGGGTGGTGTTAGGGCATGCCACTTTATTGAAAACTCAAAGGAGAGGTTAGAAGGTCAACAAAATATTTTTGGTGAACTTATTGATGTTGAGAATGATTGAACTGATAGAGGAAACTTTGCAATAAGAAAAAAAAGGCGTGGATGATGCTTTTTGTTCTGTATTCTTTCATGAATAAGGCGAAATTTGATGTGGGTGATGACATGTCCTTCACTAATTCAATTATATATTTTACAAAGCAAATGGTTGAGGCATGAGGAGAAAATCATATTACACATAACATGGTAAATAACATTTTCCTTTCTGTTTATGTTATATTTTTTATGTTCATATTTTTAAAAGATTCATTTAAATGTAAAAATTAATTTATTGTTTATTTATTGCAGAATATACTTTATGCTCATGGTCCTTGGTTTGTTAAAGAGTATGGAAGTTTTTCAATTTGGAACACACAAGGAATGGAAAAATCCCATAAGCAAGAAAGTGTGGCTTATAAAAAAACAACCAATATGGAGGAAGTTCATCACTTTCAAACCCACTTGTTCAGATGTTTCAGTGGTTTTATAGGCGCATATTGTCAAGATTTAATGCAACAAACATGGAGAGTGATGATCTTGCTGAAAAATGTAGAGGAGATGAAGAAATAAGGCGTAAGCGTGAAATATATGAATAGTCTAATGGTAAAGATGCTTCTGTTGAGTGACGTTCAAAAAGAAAAAGAGAAGGTAGAATATGGGTTTTAGAAGAAGAAAGTAACCAATCATAACTGGTCAAGATACACACAATCCATTATATTGTATTTTATCTATGTAAGTGAAATAACTGTGTAAAATACTTAGCATTTAATGCATAATTTGCCACATAAATGGGTTTTTTCTTTTTTTGATAATTGTTTGAGTACTTTGCTATTTAAATATGATACTTACTTTGCATTTTTCTTGTAGGGATGAGTCAATGGGCCTATGCCTTACAATCAAAGGTTTTGTATTAGTTGTGACTCCTTTGAGTATTTTATTGTCTTTCATCACTTGACAATGACATTCATATGTTGCTAATCCATTTCTGTAATTAGACTTTCTTCAAAGTGTGTCATAGTACTTGAATGAGAATGCTATATATGTAAATTGCAGTTTGAACTTGGAATATACAAAACCATTTAGAAACTAGATCAGTGGTAGTACATCACTTTCTAATCTTTCTTGGTTGCATTTCAAATTATTTATTTTTAAGAGTGAGCATGACATTCAATTTATACATACAAATATAGTTACAGACATGTAGAGTGGTCACCAAAGGTCTGTTTAACATCTTGTATCTTTTATAATAGAATTTATATATTTTTATTGTCAAGAACAACATGAACCTAACTGATATTAAAATAAGGAAATATACCAAGCAATTTTTAGGGCTACCGGTTTTCCATTATTAGTTTTTAGAAGATAATAAAACCATTGAATCTCAAAACTTAGACACAGAGCAGCAATATATTAGAAAAACCTGGATAAGCTTCCTAATCATCAAAGGAAAAGAATCCTTGAAGGTTTAGGGTTTTGTTAAGAGGTTTTATTCAAATGTTATACTTGGTTATTGTTGTATTACTTCCATGTTTTTCTTTCAGTGCATTTACTTTCCTTCGTCCAAGTACTAGTAAGGTAGTTTGCTACCATTTTAAGATGGAAAGCTTCTAGCAAGTGTTGACCATGATTAAAGGGTGAGTAGTCATTCAGTTTATAGTGATTATTTTACTTCACAGACTCTTCTCTAGAATATAGACACTTTAAAACTAAAAAGCACTCTTGATGAACATTCTCATCATGATTACATATGTCAAATTTAGTCTCAAATCTACTAGTTTGGCTACATCATCCTTTGATATGGGTGTCAAAGTATGGGTTGCTAAAAGTGAAAATGTAAGTTCTGTTATTAAAGAAATAGGTTGGCATTTGAATGGATTGAATTTTGGATGGATGATAGTTTAGTTTCCTTAAAATGATATATTCTCTAACATTAGAGTCACCTATGAATGTCCAAGATTTCATATTCTTTGAATTCAGGGAGTGATAATGGTTTCCAGTTTGGACAAGGAAAATGTGTGATTCCATATGTGAGAAATTGGTGCATTGGTTGAAGTTCAATCTTGGCTAGTGTCGATTCATTAAAATTCTTTCCATTATTTCCTTTCGAGGATGGTGATTGTCACTAATACATTTGGTCGGATTTTTCCATGAAATATTTCCACGTTTTGAACATTCGTGGATTAATACTTCATTTTTTTTATCATGGTGAAAAAGCCATGGCAATGTCAACGTTTTTAATTTTAGAGGAACTTTCGTTTCTATATCAACGATATATGGCTATCTTTGTACACCCACCAAACCAATGCCAGCTTTCAATGCGTGGGTCTACTCATGCATTTTCGGCACATTTGCTATAGTTGTGACAATGTTATTGGTGATATATTGAGTGTGGATTGAGGCCGGATTTCTTTATCAACCATATCCAAAACTAGAGAGATCAGTCATACTCTGCTTCTTCAATGGGTGACTCAACCGAAAAAAGAAGATCAACCAACCTTTAGAGGACAATATGGAACTTGTGGGAAATGACATGCCTTCACTTTCCCTTGAAGAATATGTTGCTGTCACAACTTTGGTTGGAATGCATGGAAATGAAAATGTAGATCAATGGGAGGAATTTGTGAACACTGATATGGACCGTTCACCAACGAGTGATGAAGACCTAATTCATTGTCAAATATTCTTTTGATAGTAGATTTGTTTTTTCTTTATTTGATAAAATGGTACATTTCAAAGAACAATCTACCTTGTGGGAGGATTCCTTCAAAGCTAGCGACGAATTGTGCAGAACAAAGGATGTCCAAATTCTTGATTTGGTACATCGTGTTACAGGTTTAGAGAAAATAATTGTGGAAACTGAAAAAGTAATTGGCCAGAAGGATCAACTTAATAAGGATGAATGTTCTAAATTTACCATAGTTCTAGAAGAATCAATTTCTGACCTTGATAGACTGAAAGACATGTATCAGGCTCAAAATAAAAAAGATGAGGTCACTATAGGGAGACTTGAAAATGAGCTAAAAAACAAGCGTGAAGTTTTGAACATGCCACCACTGAAAACTGTATTTGGTAAGGAAGCAGAACTTCAACAAGAATTGAAGTAGAAAGAAACATTTATTGCAGGTTTGAAGGTTGAGTTTCAAATGTCATTGAGAGAAATGATCATTAAACAACAAAATGAGACTGCAAAATATGAAGCAAGATTGGAAAAATTGAATAAAACAATTAAAAACAAAAATTAGTTTCTACAAAAAAAGAGAATTGAAAGGATTTTAGCAACTCTCGAGGCTAAAAGTGATGGAAGAGGAAAAAAATCAATAGTCAAGGGTAAACAAGTCTGCACACCAGAAGAATCAACAGTGAAGGGTAAACAGGTCTGCACACCAGAAGAATCAACAGTCAAGGGTAAATAGGTTTGCACACCAAAAAAATCAACAGTCAAGGGTAAACAAGTCTGCACACTAGAAGAATCAAGAGTTGAGGGTAAACAAGTATGCACACCAGAATAATAAATAGTCAAGGGTAAAAAGGTCAGCACAACAAAATAATCCAAAGTGGAGGTCAAAACGACCATCACACCAAAACTTTTTGGCAGTACAAAACTAGGTTATGTAACTATGGAGAGATTACGCCAGTTTCAGAAGTCCTTGCAACAACGAGAGAAGACCTTGAAAGAAGCTGCTTCAAAAATTAATGTTGTAGAGTTTACATTTGGCTCATCAGATCCAACATTGAAGACGAAGATAGAGGAGAAGGAGGCCGAAATTAGAGGCCTTCACCCAAAACTATTGGAGAAGGGAAAATCACTACATTTGGGATGTGATAGTGAAATACAAGATTTGAAATCCCAAATTAAAGCTTTGCAGAATAAAACTGTGGTAGAAGCAATTTTGTATACTCCATCTGATAGCGATTTGAGGGCACAAGAGCTCGAGAAGGAGGTACAATAGGTCAAGGGAAAATTAAGTGCAGTTCAATCTGACCTAAAGTGGACAGATGATTGTCTTAAAAGAAAGGAAGATGAGCACTCAAATTAGAAATATAATAATGTAGATATTTTGAAGAAATGTCTGGAAGAAAAAGATAGATTGCATACAAAAGTGATAAATCTTGCAAACAAAGTGAAAGAGAAAGAAAAACAATTAAAACATATGGTCGATGAAGCTTCTGTAGAATAGGAGGGTTCTGGAAAAGGAAAGAGAAGATATAGTGAATTTTCTTATTCTAAAAAGGAGGAATTGCAAAAACCTCCTAAACATTCAAAATTGAACCCTTCACAACCCTTCCAAAGGTTTCTATCCCTTCCTAGAAGTGTAAAGTTAAAATTGTCCTTCAAAAAAAATTAAAAATTTGAATTTTACTCTTCCAATAAAGAAGGGCATAATTTATATCAACATTTCAAAAGAAGTGCAACTTTTGAAATTATCCATCCATATAAATTTCTCTTCTCTTTACATCCTCTTCTCTCTCATCTCATAGTCATAACTAAGGATTATTATGAATGCACATCCTCACCTTATAATACGAATTGGGTCAAGGCCCAAAGACAACCATAAAACATTAAATGTGTTAAGACGCAAAGAGTAAGATACAACTATAGGTCTTATATTAAATTTATCTTATAAGTCTTTAATTAACAGTATCAATTGAGATTTGACATGTTGGATGGTTCTGATCTTCTTACCACGAGTCCTTACCAATGTGATTGCAAGGCATTCTTTGAAGGTGAAGTCCATAATTTTAGGTTTTCTTCCTCATTATCATGCCTTTTGGTAAGACAATAAAGAGGGTAGTGGCCTGCATCAGCATGGAAAATGTTTAAGGAATAGAGGTTATACAAATTAATTATTTTCATTAAATAATTTAAATTCCTACCGGTGACTATTGTTCAGTGAACTGTGGACTAGTACAAAACACAACAAATTTTACAGCCCCAAGCACTTAATTACACACACCTATAACTTTCTCGAATCTAGCCATTAATAAACTTATTTTGGTATTCTGGTTCAATTTAAAAGGAGTGTTGAGAATTAGAAATACAATGAGTTGCAAGGATTCAGTTGAGTTAGGCCCATCCATCACATACATGTATGCTTTCAGACCAAGCGTTGAAAAACAATATTTGTTTTTTGCATTTTTTTTGGCGAAAAGGTTTGGCTAATTTATACTTATCAATTAAAGGACAATTATTTATACTTCCCTTCATATCTCAAGGGCTGAGAGAATAAATTCCCTTCCACTTGAAATTAAGACCCACCCTTCAAATTTGATAACTGTACATAATATGGTGTACATTTGATGTCTATGTACATACTAATATTGTTGTAATATAAATTGTCCGTATTTCTTGGTAATGCATATATTTTGATATAGTTAATGTGTTTCTAATGTGTAATACAAGTGCAATATGTAATCCATATGTGCATTTTCCCTATATCTAAGAGAGTTTAGTGTGCAACCCATATTGAGAAGTGTGTATGAAAGTACAAATGATGAAATATATTCTTCGTAATATATTCTACAAATGAATTGACATATGAAATATTCTTGAAATATATTCAACAAATGAATTGACATATGAAATATTCTTGAAATATAGTCTACAAATGAATTGACAGATCATCATTTCATGCTATATTGAATAAATTGCACTATAACATAGACATACCAACCTTTTCTACAAACTCTTGTACTCATTTCTTTAAACTGTAAGATATACAGTAAAAACCAAGTCATCCAAAACAACAATTGATAGTATTTTCCAGATTTTCATGGCCAGAACTAAGAATGCACACCAATTCCAATCGAAGTACACTGTAGGTATGAAATTTGGAACTTTGCATACAAAAACCTAGTTAGACTAGTATATTTTTAATTTCAGACATAAATTAAACTTCTTTTGTGAAATAAGAATGCATCCAACATTTGAAATGAGAACATAACAACTGTAAATGTTAGTTTCTTGTTGACGAGCATCATAGTTTCGAAACCAATCTCATGGCTCTGCAAGTTTGTATTGTATGTATTATCATTAGATCTGCTCCAACAAAATTTCAGTTTCTGGTAGCATCCAAATGTCAAAGTGACCACTCAGGTTTCAATTTGAATACCGAGATTAGATAGAAAAGCAATCATGTGGAGTCTAGTTTTGGAGCAAGGATGTTTGAGCATGATGACTTGGCTGATGAAGCTGAGAATATAATGATTAAGTTGAAATTTTTGACATACAAGCTTAGGACTTTCTTGATTCGTAATGGTATATCAACTCTTTTAAAAAATGGACCTGCTGCTTATAAGGAGTTCTACTTGAGGCAAATGAAGATCTGGGGCACATCGCATGCAAAGATAAAGGAATTGAGTAAGATTTTAGATGAATAGCTGTATACATACGGAAAAAATATGGAAACAGATTGAAGATATGAGTAGGAACACCAAGGAAATAGCAGCTCCAGTGGTTCCCGATTCTCAAGGCACATATACAAATCCTTTTGATCTTGATGCTTTGACAGTCTTCATGTTTCGTGTTCTTCAACGAGTCAACCACTCGGGTAGTATGGATAAAAACTCGAAGAATGATGGCTATGTTCTTCTAATGTTTTACAATCTCTATGAGGGAAAGAGTAGGAGTGATTTTGAGACAAAACTATGTGAGCGTTTTGGCTTGCTTATTAAAATGCCATTGTTGAAATCTGATAGGGATTCTTTGCCTGATTCAATAAAAGGTATCTTGAATGAAGGATTGAGTTTATATAACCTCCACCATAACAGGAATGGAAGGATGGACTGTGCCAAAGGCTCCTTTGCAAAAGAATGGTCTAGTGGGAGCAACGACTTAGAGAAATATTATTTGCAAATGCAGATTATATCAATGAGATTCAGGTCCCATTTGAACATGCTGTGAAGCATGTGTTGGAGGATTTGCGGGCTATTGCAAAAGGAGACTATGAAGTTGTTGCAACAGAGAAACGCTCTTAGTTATTCATGTTTTGTCTTCATCTTCTGCTTGTGAAGACTAAATTGCTATGTTTTTTTTTCCATTTAAGAAAGCCTGAAGTGTCATGGTTTTATGTGGTTTTTTTGTTGATTTTGTTTGGAGAGTTCAATCAATTGAAGCCTGTGGATTTAAGCAATGAAATCAAAGCATTTGACAGGTTTTTATTTATTTTTGCTCTATTATTTTTCTGACATGGTCTAGGATTCTTCTCAATCAATTGAGGGTTTGCTTTCACCAATCGCAAGACAGAGTTTTTACAGTTTAGTATGGAGGTGTTTGCATGAGGAGAAAGGAAGAAATTTGAGGTTTAGGTAGGAGTTGAAAGCTGGCCAGAACGCCCTGTTCAAAGGAGGCAGCCATACCTAGTGCTAAATGGCACTCATCAGAGAAAAACCACCACCAATGTTAATTTTGAATTCCAACAGGGTACAGTTGAAGTCCTTAGATAAAAAATAAATTCAGCGGAGTTCCGTGCATAATAAGAGCTTTCTGATATATTGTCCAACATAACATCTTATTCAGAGAGAAAAACAGTAGCATCGGGTGATGGAATTTTCACAGTTTAGGATGGAGGTGTTTGTATGAGGAGAAAGGCGGAAATTTGAGGTTTACGCAGGAGTTGTAAGCTGGCCAAAACGCCAGTTTAGAGGAAGTAGCCATACATAGCACTAAATGGAATCCATCAGAGAAAAACCACCACCATTGCTAATTCCGGAACTTGGAAGCTCTCATAAGTCATTTTGCAGATCATGTCTTGTAAATAATGTTGGTCATCTGGAAATTCTACACCACAAATCCGTTTGCGATGTTACTATATGGTTTGCTCAGTAAACTTGTTAAATATAAAGGCTGTAGAAATTGGGTCTGATTAGAGGACGGTTGTGGATAGAGATTGGTGGCAGAGTAATGTTATTAATTCAGGAAATACTGGGACAACTAGAAAATATTGGTTCCAGAGTTTAAGCCAATGACTTAAGCAAATCAACATCTTCAAGGAGATAAATTAGTAATCATAGGAGTAACCCCATATTTTAGGCATCATTCGATCCTTCAAATTCAAGTGGCAAAGGATCAAGCCAGCAAATTCAAATTATAGTGGTCAATCGAGAGGTGGTTCAATATTTTTGTTGCAATATATCTTTGATTCCAATCTAGTACATCATGTGGCATTCAAAGAGTTGGAAAAAGGATCACTTCCAGATTTCCAGGACACCTGGTATCAATAGTTGGCAGTTGAGTTATCAAATGGTTTTATTGTTTCTATATTTTCAAGCATAAAGTTAGCAGCCAGAAGAAGATTCAATGCAAAAGTGGAAGGGGATTCATCAGTCAAAGATAATTCAGTGAGATCTGACTTCAACAACTCCATCAATTAGATATTTTGACAGTTTATCCAGATTTCTTCTAGAAAATAGAAATAGCTTATTCTTGGTATTGAGCTTTTATAAATACTGTAATCTGTAATATGAAAGGATGGTGGCGATTGGAGGGATGGAAATCCAGTTTTGATGACATTCTGTATGACATGAAATACTCTACATCTTCAATACAGGTTCTGATTTGATATGAGTATGATTATGATTTGGCTGTGTATCTTATGAATTGTATTTCTTATGATTTATCTTGTATATGGTCAATTGAATCCCATTACATGATTCTTATGGTGAAATACAACTATCTTTTAAACTCTTAAAAACAGAGTCAGTCTCATTTCATAAATTCATGATCGTAGTTCCTTTGATATTGGATTTTGTATTTTGTTTTATGTTGTACAGTTCTTTAATGTTTATATTATTTCCTTATATCTTTGATTACATACCAGCCCAGTTTTTATCTTCATTTCATTGAATTATATTTTTGAAAAAGATTTCTTTAAGCTTGAACCCCTGTAGTCTAGGTTCAACTTTAGGGATAATATCTTCTGGCGCCATTTCCGGGGACGGAGGAGTGAAGATATCTTCCCCAGGAAAGAATGACAAAGATCAGATCTAGGTCTCGATGGTGGATAGGAGTAGGACACTAGTTTGACTACATATTTATTCACCTGGTGACTCCATGTTTGAAGAATCCAGAGGTGATTTTACAAGATGTCAAAGCGTTTTGAAACTATGTTGGCATAGAGATTTGCTCCGTTCAATTTCTCAAATGTTCCTGGCTTTCCAAATACAGTACCTATCATTGATGAATGGGGAGATTTTCTTCCATGATTTCGAGAAAAGGAAGAAGACAATCTAGCACACCATGTAATTAAATTTCATCAATACATGGATCAGTTGAGCATACATCATGAAGATGTATTGATGAAAATTTTTATGTATTCATTATATGCTTGTACGGGACAATGGTACAGAACTCTTCCTGCTTCTAGTATTTCCTCTTTGAAAGATTTTCATGATTCCTTTTATTCATATTGTAAGAGGATTTACCCAGCTGAGTGTCTTTTTGAGCATTGCTATAGGGGATATTCATTATATATCCAGGGTTTAGAAGTATATTCTCCCAGTAGTAAAGATGAAGCTGGTGGTTATGCTATGAAGAAGGAAGAAGATCTATTATATTCCTCTAATTCTGTTTTACAACAAGAAATTTTTCAAAATTCTGATATTAAAGTTGATGATAGCATCATAGAACATAAATCTTCATCTTTAGAAATTGATCAGAATGCCCCATTTTATGATGAAGACATTGAAGTTCTAGATTGGGATCAACATCAACCGATTCACTCTGAAGATATGCCAATCTATGATGACTATTCAGATGAAAAAGAGCAGATCCCTACATCACTTTTTGTTGATTTGAGGAGCAGCCAACGGATGTATGACAACTATGAATCAAATTTTGATGAGGAACACAATTGTGTGGAAATCAACCATCCCGAATCCATAGAAGACATTGAGCAGCCATATTTGCGATTCAGTAGGCCTACATTCATCATGTTTCATACTGGTTTTGCAGAAAATATCAAACAACCTATGATTAAAAAAAAATCAATCTGTAGCCATGTTTAGATTTGCAGGTAGCTGAAAGTGGCAACCATTATGAGGAAGAGGATATATAGAGATATTTTGATCTTCAACTTAAATAGCATCAAGAGGTATTTCTTTATAGTGTCATTGATCCATTTGTTGATTATATGGAGTCTTTGAGCAGCTCAAATGTCATATTGTTTTTGTCAAATGAAGGTTGGCTTTTCTCTTCTTTTGAAATGAATTTTGATATTCCATGGGCTCCTTTATTCATCATCTCCAGATCAGAAGTTTTACCAATTAGTCAAATATTTGTATGGCTTCATTGGAAGCATGATTTTACCTAATCAAAAGAAAGCAGATGATTAGAATGGGAGATGTAAATAAATAAGCTTGATGCTTCAAGCAATTCCTTAAGTTTGTAGTATGAGCAGTTTGAATTTGCAGTTTGTTTTTGTAGTATAAGAAGAGCAAATTTTCAAAGATTGAAATAGGTTAGGAATAAGATAGAAAGACTCCAGCCCAATGGAAATAGGGAACTGGTATTTCTTATTTTCAAAGCAGTGAATGGCAGGACAGGGTGTAGTTATCAGAGATGGTTTCATTGGAAAGGCACATGTCTACTTGTTCTTGGCAGCTCACAGGGAGCATGCCATCTCCAGGTGAAGCCAGATGTTATCATCAGATCTGCTCCAAAAAAAATTCAGTTTCTGGTAGCATCCAAATGTCAAAATGACCACTCAGGTTTCAATTTGAATACCGAGATCAGATAGAAAAGCAATCATGTGGAGTCTAGTTTTGGAGCAAGGATGTTTGAGCATGATGACTTGGTTGATGAAGCTGAGAATCTAATGATTAAGTTGAAATTTTTGACATACAATATTAGGACTTTCTTGATTCATAATGGTATATCGACTCATTTAAAAAATGGACCTGCTGCTTATAAGGATTACTACTTGAGGCAAATGAAGATCTGGGGCACATCGCATGCAAAGATAAAGGAATTGAGTAAGATTTTAGATGAATGGGCTGTATACATACGAAAAAAATATGGAAACAGATTGAAGATATGAGTAGGAACACCAAGGCAATAGCAGTTCCAGTGGTTCCCGATTCTCAAGGCACAGATACAAATCCTTTTGATCTTGATGCTTTGACAGTCTTTATGTTTTGTGTTCTTCAACGAGTCAACCACTCGGGTAGTCTGGATAAAAACTCGAAGAATGTTGGCTATGTTCTTCTAATGTTTTACAATCTCTATGAGGGAAAGAGTAGGAGTGATTTTGAGACAAAAATGTTTGAGCATTTTGGCTTGCTTGTTAAAATGCCATTGTTGAAATCTGATAGGGATTCTTTGCCTGATTCAATAAAAAGGTATCTTGAATGAAGGATTGAGTTTATACAACCTCCACCATAACATGCATGGAAGGATGGACTGCACCAAAGGCTCCTATGAAAAAGAATGGTCTAGGTGGGAGCAACGACTTAGAGAAATATTATTTGCAAATGTAGATTATATCAATGCGATTCAGGTCCCATTTGAACATGCTGTGAAGCATGTGTTGGAGGATCTACGAGCTATTGAAAAAGGAGACTATGAAGTTGTTGCAACAGAGAAACAATCTCAGTTCTTCATGTTTTGTCTTCATCTTCTGCTTGTGAATACTGAATTGCTGTGTTTTTTTTTTTCCATTTAAGAAATCCTGAAGTTTCATGGTTTTATGTGGTGTTTTTGTTGATTTTGTTTGGAGAGTTCAATCAATTGAAGCCGGTGGATTTAAGTAGTGAAATCAAATCATTTGAATGGCTTTTATTTATTTTTGGTCTATTATTTTTCTGACATGGTCTAGGATTCTTCTCAATCAATTGAGGGTTTGCTTTCACCAATCGTAAGACGGAGTTTTTACAGTTTAGTATGGAGGTGTTTGCATGAGGAGAAAGCCAGAAACTTGAGGTTTAGGCAGGAGTTGAAAGATGGCCAGAATGCCCTGTTCAAAGGAGGTAGCCATACCCAGTGCGAAATGGCACTCATCAGAGAAAAACCACCACCAATGTTAATTCTAAATTCCAATAGGGTACAATTGAAGTCCTTAGATAAAAGATAAATTCAGCAGAGTTCCGTGCATAATAAGAGCTTTGTGATATATTGTCCAACATAACATCTTATTCGGAGAGAAACACAGTAGCATCAGGTGATAGAATTTTCACAGTTTAGGATGGAGGTGTTTGTATGAGGAGAAAGGCGGAAATTTGAGGTTTACACAGGATTTGTAAGCTGGCCAAAACACCCAGTTTAGAGGAAGCAGCCATACATAGTGATAAATGGCATCCATCAGAGAAAAACCACCACCATTGCTAATTCTGGAACTTGGAAGCTCTGATAAGTCATTTTGCAGATAATGTCTTGTAATTAATGTTGGTCTTCTGGAAATTCTAAACCACAAATCCATTTGCGATGTTACTATATGGTTTTCTCAGTAAACTTGTTAAATATAAAAGCTGAATAAATAGGGTCTGATTAGAGGACAGTTGTTGACAGAGATTGGTGGCAGAGTAATGTTATTCATTCAGGAAATACTGGGACAGCTGGAAAATATTGGTTCCAGAGTTTAAGCCAATGACTTAAGCAGATCGACATCTTCAAGGAGATAAATTAGTAATCATAGGAGTAACCCCATATTTTAGGCAACATTCGATCCTTCAAATACAAGTGGCAAAGGATCAAGCCAACAACTTCAAATTATAGTGGTCAATCAAGATGTGGTTCCATATTTTTTCCATATGTATACAGTCCAATCATCTAAAATCTTACTTAATTCCTTTATCTTTGCATGCGATGTGCCCCAGATCTTCATTTGCCTCAAGTAGTACTCCTTATAAGCAGTGGGTCCATTTTTGAAAAGAGTTGATATACTATTATGAATCAAGAAAGTCCTAAGCTTGTATGTCACAAATTTCAACTTAATCATTAGATTCTCAGCTTCATCAGCTAAGTCATCATGCTCAAACATCCTTGCTCCAAAACTAGACTCGTCATGATTTCCATCATGATTGATTTTCTATCTGATCTCGGTATTCAAATTGAAACCTGAGTGGTCACTTTGACATTTGGATGCTACCAGAAACTAAAATTTTGTTGGAGCAGATCTGATGATAACATCTCCATCAATTAGATATTTTGATAGTTTGTCCATATTTCTTCTAGAAAATAGAAATAGCTTATTCTTGGTATTGAGCTTTTATAAATACTGTAATCTGTAATATGGCAAGGGGGGGGGGGGGGGGGAAATTGGAGTGATGGAAATCCAGTTTTGATGATATTATGTATGACATGAAATGCTCTACATCTTCAATACAGGTTTTTCTTTGGTATGATTATGATTATGAGTTGGCTTTGTATCTTATGAATTGTATTTCTTGTGATTTATCCTGTATATGGTCAATGGAATCCCATTACATGATTCTTATGGTGAAGTACAGTTATCTTTTAAACTTTTAATGACAGAGTCAGTCTCATTTCATAAATTCATGATCGTAGTTCCTTTGATATTGGATTTTGTATTATGTTTTATGTTGTACAATTCTTTAATGGTTATATGATTTCCTTATATCTTTGATTACATACCAGCCTAGTTTTTATCTTGATTTCATTGAATTATATTTTTGAAAAAGATTTCTTTAATTTTGAACCCCTGTAGTCTAGGTTCAACTTTAGGGATAACAATATGTTTTTTTTTTATTATAATATAAATCATCATCGTTCCTTGCAGAAATTAATTAATGAGAACATAAGATATATAATACATTCTGAGGAAAAAACCAGAGATAATGCAAAAATATAACCAGATCGATACTCAAGGTTGTTTAAAAAGGGGCCCAAGATGATTTTTTTATTATATTATGCTTTCATTAAAGAGCAGAGGGATAGTTTACAGTTGAATCAGTAACATCAAACAACTCCTTCAATAAAAACTGTCCCTACTACTTATTAAATTCTATTTATAGACCTCAAGAGTCGGATTGACCATGTTATAAGTTGATTTCATTTGAGTTAAATTGAAATGTGGAGTCACCCATGAGACAATCCTTCCTCTACTTTACTTTCCTGGCTTCAAACGAAGACACCAATTACTGTGGAACAAGGAAAACACGACAGTGCAACACAGGGGGGGGAAATAGGGCTGAAGTGGACATGTTTCAACACCAGGGATAGAAAGGGAGTAGAATAGGAAGTTGCATTCCATTTATTTAGATGGGAGATGCAAGTAGAGAAGAATTATAATAGAGATGCACAGTGCGTGAGAGGTATCTAAGGAGAAAAGGGAAATACCAATGTAAGAAGAAAATGGTAAGGAAGAGAGAAATGCCACATACAAATATGGCTCAGTGGAAAACAACATTCAATACCCATATGATGTGGACAAATTAAAAGCTGGAATTGAAGAAATCAATCCTACTATGCCACCGAGAGGGAATGCTTGGGTTGTTGAAGAGGGACATGGTGCTGAATTAGTGCAGGAAATACTTCACTGAGTGATGGGAAAGGAATGCCAAACGAAGATAAAAACAATAAGATGGAATGGAACTGCCAATGAAATCCATCAAACCTGGACGATACTATCTCCAATTCTTTCCATTTCTACCCATTTCACTCATACTATCAATCAACTCAAATTTGTGCACATTTATGACCATACTGGAAAAAAAATTAACGAACATAGAGAATGGATTGAATACTACATAGCCTACTGATAACAATATCCCCTATTTATCAATCTTACATAAGAAGCTACATGATTGGTAATTGACTGCAGCTGCTAGGAAGGAATCCATGGGGTCAGGCCAAATCTGGATATGTGTACTGTGTTGGCCCTTGGAATAATTGAAAGGTGGGAAAAAAGGTTAATCACAATGAAATTTTGAGTTCACATCTGGGTGATGCAATCATTCTCAATGCCATCAGAATTCGAATCAACTCAGGTTCATCGAATCATAGAATTTGATGGTTTGTTAAGTGATGTATTTGACAGTCAGTTGAAAGTTCAGAATATGACAGGTAGGGAAAAGCAAAAACTGCCATTTATAGGTTTATACGATTATATGACATATTTTACACTCAATACATTCAACACGTGTATGATAGGTTGAGGTATGGGAAAATGAAATCAGGCATGCGCGTGGATTTTACTAAAGCAAGTCAATTTTGGATTGCTTTACTCAAAGCATGCCCAACATGAAAAAACTGTGGTTTAGGGAAATTAGACTTGCAAAAACATGCAAAAACTGCAAAAAATGTTGTTTAGGGAAATTAGACCAAGATTAGGAGAAGATAAAAAATTGTCCAAGTATGGAATTATTGGTAAAATATGCCTAATTGGCCTTAGGGAAATGCCTGCCATAGCTCATAGGATGATGATAAAATTATTATGAGAGTGTAGATCTCTAGATTATTGTATGGTGCATCCAACCATAGAATTATCCTGACCAAAAAGTCTTTCTGTACGAAGATATCAATCTGCCAAAAGTGCCTCTCATCCATATTTGCACTGCTCCAAAAAATGCCTGCCGAGGAGAGAGAAAGAAGCTCTAGAAGATGGAAGTGGTATTGATGGATTCACCTTGTTGGCCTCTACCCATTGTCAATCTCACTTTCCAAGTGTGAAGGAAAAATGAAATGACCTTGGTGACCTAGGGTTTGAAGAGAACTGGTTAAGTGTTAGACAATGAGTTTGAGAGACCACTTGGAAATGCTCACAAGGGGGTGTTCCATTGATGATAAAAATCATCAGATGATATGGTCTTGTTCATTGTTGAAATGGAGGAAAATATCAACCTCACAAAATAGAAGAAAAATCTTATTTTGCATACTAAAGACAGAAAAATGGCTAAGTGTTGTAAAGGGGCTAAGTGATGCCCACATTAAGGTTGATGCCCGCACTAAGGATGATGCCCACATGGCATGGCATGGAATAGATGACTATGTGGCATGAAGTTGAAATCATTGTTGCATTATGACATCATCATGGAGAAATACGACAAATTAGTGAAAATCAGGAAATTGGCCAAGTGTGGGAATATTGGTCCAAGTAGCATTAAGAGGATGCCCGCCACAAATGGTTTGTTGAAGAAAATACCCGCACCACATGGGGATATTGTAGGTTGCTATTTTTCCTACTCAACCATGGTCTTGGTTTGTCCAAAGAGACATTGAAGAATAATTTATGGACTTGCCAAATATGTGGTTTAGGGAAGTTAGACCAAGCCTAGGAGAAGATAAAAAATTGTATGAATTATTGGTAAAATATGCCTAACAGGCCTTAGGGAAATGTCCGCCACAACTCATGGGTTGATGATAAAAGTATTACAAGAGTGTATATCTCTATAAACTTGTATGGTGCATCCAACAATATAATTATCCCGACTAAAAAGTTTTTCAGGAAGAAGATATCAATCTGCCAAAAGTGCCTCTCAGGCATATTTGCACTGGTCCAGAAAAATGCCTGTCGAGGAGAGAGAAAGAAGCTACAGAAGATGAAAGTGTTTTTTCTGGACTCACCTTGTTGAACTAGACCCATTGGGAATCTCACTTGCCAAGTTTGAAGGAATCATGAAATCACTTTGGTGACTTAGGGTTTGAAGAGAATTGGTTAAGTGTTAGACAAATAGTTTGAGAGACCACTTGAAAATGCTCGCAAGGGGGTGTTCCATTGATGATAAAAGCATCAGATGATATGGTCATGTTCATTGTTGAAATGGATATCTAGCCATGCTCTTGGTTTTTCTTTTGGTGACCAGATAAGGAAAATATCAACTTGGAAAAATAGAAGGAAAATATGATTTTGCACACTAAAGACAAAAAATGGCTGTGTTGTAAAGAGGCCGCTAAGTGATGCCTACATTAAGGTTGATGCCTGCACTAAGGATGATGCCCACATGGCATGGCATGGAATAGATGACTATGTGGCATGAAGTTGAAATCATTGTTGCATTATGACTTCGTTCTGGAGAAATACGGAAAATTAGTGAAAATCAGGAAATTGGCCAAGTGTGGGAATATTGGTCCAAGTAGCCCGTAAGAGGATTCCCACCAAATGGTTTGTTGAAGAAAATACCTGGACCACATGGGGATATTGTATGCTGCTGTTTTTTCTACTCAACCATGGTCTCAGTTTGTCCAAAGAGACACTGAAGAAGAATTTATGGACCTTCCAAAATTGTGGTTTAGGGAAATTAGCCTAAGCCTAGGAGAAGATAAAAAATTGTTTAAGTATGAATTATTGGTAAAATATGCCTAACAGGCCTTAGGGAAATTCCTGCCATAGCTCATGGGTTGATGATAAAAATATTATGAGAGTGTAGATCTCTAGAAACTTGTATGGTGCATCCAACCATATAATTATCCTGACCAAAAAGTCTTGCAGAAAGAAGATATCAATCTGCCAAAAGTGCCTCTCAACCATATTTGCACTGCTCCAGAAAAATGCCCGCCAAGGAGAGAGAAAGAAGCTATAGAAGATGGAAGTGTTTTTTCTGGACTCACCTTGTTGAACTATACCCATTGGGAATCTCACTTGCCAATTTTTAAGGAAACATGAATTCACCTTGGTGACCTAGGGTTTGAAGAGAACTGGGTAAGTGTTAGACAAAGTGTTTGAGAGACCACTTGGAAATGCTCGCAAGGGGGCATTCCATTGATGATAAAAATAATCAAATGATACGGTCCTGTTCATTATTGAAATGGATATCTAGCCATGCTCTTGGTTTTTCTTTGGTGACCAAATAAGGAAAATATCAACCTAGAAAAATACAACAAAAATCTTATTTTGCACACTAAAGACATTAAAAATGGCTAAGTGTTGTAAAGGGGTTAAGTGATGCCCACATTAGGTTGATGCCCACACTAAGGATGATGCCCACATGGCATGGCATGGAATAGATGACTATGTGGCATGAATTTGAAATCATTGTTGCATTATGACATCGTTTTGGAGAAATACGACAAATTAGTGAAAATCAGGAAATTGGCCAAGTGTGGGAATATTGGTCCAAGTAGCCTTAAGAGGATGCCCGCCACAAATGGTTTGTTGAATAAAATACCCGCACCACATGGGGATATTGTAGGCTACTGTTTTGTCTACTCAACCATGGTATCAGTTTGTCCAAAGATACACTGAAAAAGATTTTATGGACCTGCCAAAACTGTGGTTTAGGGAAATTATATCAAGCCTAGGAGAAGATAAAAAATTGTCCAAGTATGAGTTTTTGGTAAAATATGCCTAATAGGGCTTAGGGAAATTCTCGCCACAACTCATGGGTTGATGATAAAAATATTATGAGAGTGTAGACCTATAGAAAGTTGTATGGTGCATCCAACCATATAATTAGCATGACCAAAAAGTCTTTCAGGAAGATGATATGAATCTGCCAAAAGTGCCTCTTAGCCATATTTTCATTGCTCCAGAAAAATGCTCGCCTAGGAGAGATAAAGAAGCTACAGAAGATGAAAGTGGTTTTTCTAGACTCACCTTTATGAACTATACCCATTGGGAATATCACTTGCCAAATTTGAAGTAAAAATGAAATTACCTTGGTGACCTAGGGTTTGAAGAGAACTGCTCAAGTGTTAGACAAAAAGTTTGAGAGACCACTTCGAAATGAACGAAAGGGGGTGTTCCTTTGATGATAAAATTCATGAGATGATATGGTCTTGTTCATTGTTGAAATGGATATCTATCCATGCTCTTTGTTTTTCTTATGGTCACCAGATAAGGAAAATATCAACCTGCGAAAATAGAAGAAAAATGTTAATTTGCATACTAAAGACAGAAAAAATGGCTAAGTGTTTTAAAGGGGATAAGTGATGCCCGCATTAAGGTTGATGCCCACACTAAGGATGATGCTTGCATGGCATGGCATGCCATAGATGATGATGTGAAATGAAGTTGAAATCATTGTTGCATTATGGCATCGTTTTAGAGAAATACGACAAATTAGTTAAAATCAGGAAATTGGCTAAGTTTGGGAATATTAGTCCAAGTAGCCTGGAAAATGTGGTTTAGGGAAATTAGAATGAGCCTAGGAGAAGATAAAAAATTGTCCAAGTATGGAATTATTTGTAAAATCTGCATAATTGGCCTTAGGGAAATGCCCGCCACAGCTCATAGGATGATGATAAAAATATTCTGAGAGTGTGGATCTCTAGAGTGTTGTATGGTGAATCCAACCATATCTAGAAGTCTATAATAAGGGGTTTTTCAGACAGTTTGAAGACAATATAAAATAATCTTCACAATAACCCACATGCTAGGAAATGTATATTATCGTTTCAAACTTACAAATTTCATATATAATGAAAAAATTATTCAAAAAGAAAAACCAATTATAATAGAACAATAATATACCAAACATAATTGCATGGAACAAATACATAATTCATATGCATTAAACAGTAGAATTCACCATATAGATTACACCTAACAGTATAAAATTTTATTAATTAATGTAAATATATCTAGCTTCAACCCCATGGTGCTATTCTCAACTTATGACAATTGTACGGACTTTGGCATGCATTTTCCTAAGCCTAGTTTTGAACATTTACACACTGCTTTTTACGTAACAACTTAGAATTTCAGTCATTTTTTGAATTTGTCCAAGATACTTGCAATTTTAGTCATTCATGTTCAAGTTGACTGCTATGCATCCCTAGCTTGCATTTTTATGCTTATGGATTTGAATTTTACACCAAGTGTCCATAATAGTAAAAAAAGGTTAAAATTGCACCTTTCATAGGTCGACTATGAGCATACGAGGTTAGGTTATATAAAATTAACACAAGGATAGTCTTCTAAATATATCTAGCCATCCAATTTCCAAAACCATTTACTATAAACATTTAATATGAGGGTTTGGCTTGCATTTTTATTAATGTAGGTGGATATTTCATAAATACAAGACAACCATGTAGTGTTTTTGCACAACAGGAACTTTCTAAACCAAAATTAAAAAAATAAATGTATAATAATGTGGAAAACAGTAAAACATACCATTTCCAACTAAAATCACTGAAAAATTACCCAATACTTAGGGCTGGGCAGTTATTTTTGTGATCTGGGTAAAAGTGGGTTGAAAACACAAAAGTTGTCATTTTGTCAATTTAAGTCTGGACAAATGAAACATAATTTTAAAAAATGGAAAAAGGCCTTTGTCAAAAATATATCTATCTTCAACCCCATGGTGTTAGTTTCAACTTATGACAATTGTACGGACTGTGGTGCATTTTCCTAAGCCCATTTTTGAATATTTACACACTGTTTTTTATGAAACTTAGAATTTTAGTCATTTTTTTTGAATTTGGCCAAGATACTTGGAATTTTAGTCATTCATGTTCAATTTAACTGCTATGCATTCCTAGCTTGCATTTTACACCAAGTATCCATAATAGTAAAAAAAGGTTAAAATTGCACCTTTCATAAGTCGACTATGAGCATACGAGGTTAGGTTATATAAAATTAGCACAAGGATAGTCTTCTCAATATATCTAGCCAAAAATTTCCAAAAACATTTACTATAAACATTTAATAGGAGGGGTTGGTTTGAGAGTACATCAAAACATGTAGAGAAGAATATTACTCTATTATTATATTACTCACTCTATTACTCTTATTTTTCCAAAATAGTTAGAATGCCAAATGTTTACTCTATTATTTACTCTTACTTTCTTATTTTCAATAAGTATACTTAACATGCTAGAAAAATAAGTATACTTAACGTACTAGAAATTAACTATATTGAAATTGAAAATGTAAGTTGTGTATAGTGGACTTGAAACACATTTGTAATTTTTGTTCTAGTTTGGAAAAGTCAGAACACATTTGTAATTTTTATTATAGTTTGCAAAAGTTAGAACACATTTGTAACTTTTATGATAGTTTGGAAACGTCTAAACACATTTGTAATTTTTATTTTAGTTTGTAAAAGTCAGCGTGCTGGTATCCTTTGCGTGCATTCGTGTGCATCCTGTGCATGCATCCCCTTCTTCCTTTCTGAGCGTGCCATCATCTTGCAAAATGGAAACATCAGCCTCATCTTCCATGCCATCAACTGAAACAAGGGGGTTTTGAAGTTGCTGAGAGGTTCACTGTCAAAAAATTCGAAGAGAGCGCTGAGGCATGGAGTGACAGAACCAACTGGCCAGAAGGCATGATAAATGTCCTGGTCAGAGAAGGAGTGCATCGTTTTATTTTCGGTCAGTTCAATTTCAACAATGAAGAGATAGATAATGCCATTTCTAGTTATGATGACGAGTCCAAGGAATTGATTATTTTTGGGAGGAGGGTTTGTCTGGACCTTGATTTGTTGTTAGGTGTAGCGAACATTCCATGCAGGGGGGGAGTAATGTTGACCACCAAGAAAACCCTCAAAGTAGAAAAGGGTGAGATGGAAAACAAAATATGTGGAAAAATGGTTAAGGTTTCCCGGAATGGTTGAAAGATGCAAGATGTTCCACTAGGACTATACAAAAGCTTAATTCAAATTGTACTTAGGACAATTATGAATCACCACAAGCAAGATATTTTAGGTGATTGTATGAAGTTGGTGATTCATTGGGTTGAAGACCTGGACATAGATGTCCCCCATCTATTAGAAAAAAATTGCATTTTGCACTGTAGGAGAGAAAAATGAAGAGAGTGAAGTTCAGTTACCCTGGCACACTACAAAAAATTATTGACTTATATCGACCCAACACTGTAGAAGGAAGCATATTTAAAAATACATACATTAAGAGGCCGAAACTGGACAAAATTAACCAGGAAGTTCCTCAACAATCTCCAAAGGACAATGTACAAGTCCTTGAAGAGCGTTTTGAGTACTGTATGGAAGGTATGGGAAGTGACCCTGAAGAATTTGATGTTGTCTCAATTCTGCCCGGATTACATGAAGGCAGAGAAATAAATGTAAATGAGATGCATGATGTTGAGTTTAATGAACAGGAGGAGCATAGTGATGATGATATTTATGCTTGTGCAGAAATGCCACTTGTTATAAATACACCTCCACAGTTCAGAGTTGAGAAAAATTCCTCTCTAAAATATTTTTTTGATGGTAAAACTGTTTTTAAGCTACTGTTCGATAAAATGTTGCATTTCAAAGAAGAAGCTGAATTTCATACAAATTTTTTTTCCTATTGGTATCTTACCGCAGTACAGAGCATAGGACTCTGTAGGATTAAGCAGATACAAATTCAAGACCTCTTAAAGGTAGGCACTATTTTTCACTGCTATTTTTCAAAAAGAAACAGTTTCCAAATTCCTTTTTTGAAGCCTTGTTAAAATTTTCACTATTTACAGGTAATTGCAAGGCTGGAAATAGAACACGTGGATACTATGGAATCTTCTATTAAAAATTTGCAAATGGTAGGAGACATTTTTCAATGCTTTTTTCCAAAAAAAAAGCTGCCAAATTCCATTTTTTGAAGCCTCCTAAAATTTTTCCTTGTTTACAGGAAATTGCAACATTACAAGGATCCCTTGTGAAGACTGTGGACAGTTCGAGAAGGATAATAGCAGGAAAGGACTTTGTTATTTAGTATTTGAATAAGGAACTAGAGAAAATTCATGATGAATTTAGAAAGGAAAATGAGAAATGCAGAGAAGAATATATGGTTTTTCGGAAGAAAGATGAAGAAACCATAAAGATATTGGAAGATGAGCTGAAACTTCGACCAAAGGTGTTGGACATTCCCCCTCTAAGGACTGTTATCGACCAGGAAGCAATACTTACCGCTGAAGTCAGTAAGTTAAATAGAATAAGTGAAATAATGAAGGGTGACTTTAAAAACAACCTTACTGAAGAGTACAATAAACATGAACTTGAGATAAATAAATATAGAAAAAAAGAGGAAAACATGAAAAACATAATTGCTAAGAAAGGTGAAGAGTTGAAAGGGAAAATAGTTGAACTTGAAAATATTACTGCAGAACTATAGACTAGAGGAGTTGAAAAGTTAAAAGAATATGAAATTAGTAAGGGACAGAGTAGGCATCTGATTTCTGGTGAAATTTATGATATGTCAGCACACCAACATGATTTAATAAGGTATGATAGTTCCCTACAAAATAGAGAGAAGGAACTGGATGTAGATTTTAATGCAATACGAGCTCATGCACAAGTCAAAAAGGGGTTACAAAGATATCATGCCTTCTTAAGAATTCGAGAGAAGTCCTTAATGGATGCTAGTGCAACAATGAATGCTGGAGCTGATCTCTTTGCATGGTCAACCATAAAAGAAACAATGGAAAACAAGATAGCCAAGAGGGATGATGATATTAAAGAGCTTAGATTGAAAATACTGGAGGATAGTGAATCACAACATTTGGGATGTAAGTCTGAGATAGAAGATATGAAATCCCAAATTTACAAAATATAAGCAAACACAAAAAACGACTGTAATTTTATTATTGAAAACAAAAACTAAATATTTAATATGCCTTCCATCATTTGTTACATTTCCAAAATTTGGAAACATAAATGTTAGCACAATAGAATAAATTTTCAGTACGACAAGATCACTAGAAATGCTTATTGCAACATAAATTTCTTTCACCATTTTGCATACAATGTTGCATTTTGATCATTTGGGACTTTTTTCTTTTTGGCTTGTCTCACACTTCTTATAATGAAATCAAGTTTTATAGGATTCCTAGCATCCATCTTTTGGATACCAACTACTGCCCCTTGAATTTCTTGTCTTTCACCACTAAAAACCTTGTTTCGACAGACCTATATCTTTCTCCTCAAGAAAGATTAAAGCAAACTCAAATCATGAATAGGTAGCCAAACCAACTAGCTATAGTATGGTACCATGGTGCGGGCATTCATCTCAAGCCATGAATTGTGGCAGGCATTCTCTTAAAGCTGCTGGGACCATTTTTTACTAAGGCTGCTGGGACCAATTCTTCCTTAAATATATGCTATAGTTTTGTGAGGCAAGTGACATGGTTGTATGATCCATACAACAATATAGAGACTCACATTATCAATGAACTTTTAACATCATCCTATGAGGCATGGCGGAAATTTCCTTAAGGCCACTTGGGCAGATTTAACACCAAGTCCATACTTAGAAAAAATTCTCAATTTGGTCTAATCTACATAAAACACCCTTTTGGAAGGTCCATAACTTCTTCTTCATCCACTTCCAAGACAATTTGAAGACATGTTAAGGTAGGCCTAAGACCAATCTAAAATACCCCCATGTGCTGCAGGCATTTACTCTAATCCATAATTTAGGGTGGCCATCTTTCTGAGGTTACTTAGCCATTTTTGCATCCACCAGTGAAAAACCCTGTTTTGGGAGGCCTGTATATTTCTCCTCAAGAAAGATTAAAGAAAAATAAAATCATGAATGGGTATCCCAAACAACTAGCCATAGGAAAGCACCATGGTGTGGGAATTCTTCTCAAACCATGAATTGTGGCGGGAATTCTCTTAAGGTTGCTGGGGGGTGAATCCGCGGACCTGGGTAACACTTTTTGGCAAGCGTATTTCGGAAAAAACAGAAAAACGCACCTCGGTCGAGGGCTTGTTAAGCCCTCGACCGAGGTCTTAATATCTCGACCGAGGTTTTATCAAGCCCTCGACCGAGGTATTTAGATACCTTGACCGAGGTATTTCGATACCTCGATCGAGGGCTTAAAAAAACAGACTTAGCCGTCATTCAAACAAATGAAAAATTTCCTGTGCCTTGCAGAGGTGTAAACCCTACCATTCCTAGCACATAACTGAGCGGAGTTGATACCCATAAATTCACCAACGAATCTTCTATCCATTGAGGTATCATACACGCATTTTGGCATTCATATGCAATTTATTTTTTAATTACTTCTAAAACTTATACTTAGAAAACCACACTGCAACTTCGAAGCAGCTCAAAGAAAATTCCGCAGAGTTAAAAATACATAGCCAAAAAATTCTTAAAAATGTACACATCACATATCGACGTGTCCTCTTCAAAGAGTATCTTTGGTTTTTCAATTTTTGAAAAAATAGAAAAAAATCCTTTACGTGGACAAATATGTGTTTAAAACGATGCTGAAATCGAATGTGGTCACTTTCGAAA
>LPNX010116360.1:49106-142331 GCA_001517045.1 Pseudotsuga menziesii
CTGGGACCATTTTTTACTAAGGCTACTGGGACCAATCATTCCTTAAATATATGCTATAGTTTCATGAGGTAAGTGACATGGTTGTATTCTCCATACAACACCATAGAGGCTCACATTCTCAATACATTTTTCACATCATCCTATGAGGCATGACGGGCATTTCCTTAAGGCCACTTGGGCAGATTTAACACCAAGTCCACACTTAGACAAATTTCTCAATTTGGTCTAATCTACCTAAAAAACCCTTTTGGAAGGTCCATAAAATTTTCTTCATCCACTTCTAATACAATCTGAAGACATGGTCGGGTAGGACAAATACCAATCTACAAGACCCCCATGTGCTGCGGGAATTTACTCTAACCCATAATTTAGGGTGGGCATCTTTCTAAGGCTACTTATCCATTTTTGCATCCATGAGTGAAAAACCCTATTTTGGAAGGCTTGTATTTTTCTCCTCAAGAAATATTAAAGAAAACTCAAATCATGAATAGGTAGCCAAACAAACTAGCTATAGGACGGTACCATGGTGTGGGCATTCTTCTCAAACCATGAATTGTGGAGGGTATTCTCTTAAGGCTGTTGGGACCAATTTTGACGACTTTTCTGAAAAGTTTCCTCATGGAAGGGTGGATTTTGTATAGTTGGGTGGTCTCATTGTTTTTTGCATGGAAACATTAGCAATTTCGGCATGGCAACTCGAGGTAAACTCTATTGTTGTAGTTTTTCTTCAAGAGTTTTTTACCTTGGATATTTTAGGGTTTGGTCTAACTTGGACATTTGCAGGTATGGTTGCTACTGGAGTGACGATTCATTCTTGCTCACGGGGTGGTGTCTTAGCTATCTTACTTCCACAACTACAGTTGGCTCAAGTAAGTGATTTTATTTTCCTTATGAGAATTGTAAATTGTAATGTGTAACACTGAAATATTTTCTTTAGCTTTTGGATTTTATGTATTTATCTATGAAAATGAGGGTTGTTGTTATGCATTCCCAAGTTCTATTTTTCATCCTTACATCCATGTGATATACAATGAGTAATGCTAATTGAATATATAGATATCAACAACAACTACAAGCCCTATTATCATGATAAAGATTAGGGAAACTCAATGTATGAAAATGGAAACCACTTGTAACTCAATAGGCAGTAAGCTAATTGGTGGCTAATTCACTGAAACTTAAGCTTCAAAAGGAAATGGGACCCTGCCATTCAAATTTGATCCCTAGTGGGGAGCCTTTTTATAATGTCTCAGGCCCCAAGGCTAATCCTCAAAATAGGATCTGAAACTGTTTACAGTCATAATCAAACATTAACAACTAGAGTGTGGTACTTCTGCCGTGGTTTACATATCTTTAAACAAACATCATGGAGAAAATGCGCATGCTCAGTCTGGATGGCAGCACGACATTTCTGGTTGTGAACTTGCAAGAAGTAAATATGACGTCTTAAGATGTTTCTTGTGGCTCATTTATGACTGGGATCGACCACTTGTTTGTTTGTCGAGTCAGCAACGTGTCGTTTTCCTTTTTGTTCATTCCGTGCTCGAAGGCACCTTTCTACATGGGATCAAAGCTGGAAAAGGAGTTTATATATATCATTTCCATGCTAAGCTTTCTTCACAGCTTCCCCCTTTCTTCTCGCAGAAACAAGCGCCTTCTGTTATAGCAGATTTCACCACTCCAGGTGAATCACACTTTGTATGGCCTTCCCTTGTCCCGCTGCAAACTCCTTAGACCCTATGAACCACTTTTTGTCCTTTGATGTTTCCTTGATCATCCCTAAAAATATATGAAAAATGATACACGTGACTTTTTAACCTATAAGTGCGTATATACGCGGGTTTGACCTCTAAAACCGTGTACATCGGGATGTGTGCATAATCCAAATCCTTTTGGAGTTTTCCTTGACATTGATCCAACTCATTTGACTCCTGGCCATCCCTATTCCTTGAGATCGCTCGGATTTGACCTTTCATTATCCCTTTGAAATGCTATATAAGGAACCCCTTGGTACATTGAAGGCATCAGAGAGAATTGAGAGCAAAGAAACTATAGTCCATTGTTGCTGGAACTTATGCTTGAGTCTGCATCCCTTTGTCCCTTGGAGCACTAGTGTGTTCTTCCCAAGCTTGCCTTTTGCTTGTGAGCTTGCTATAGAGAGATGGAGGATTGAGGTGGTCGAGGCCCAAGTGGGGGATTCAGTTTCTCCGGTTCGCAGACGTGTCGTCAGAGGTTGTACCTTGTAATCTCTGATTTATATTAATAGAAATATCTTTTCCTGTCCAATAATGTGTGTTTGAATGAATGTTTTATTCATTGGATTATGTCAAATTCTTTTACATTATTGATTATATATGCTAGAATAGATCTAACACCATGATATATAGAATGCTTGTATTGTTTACTTGTTGTTGAGGAAGTAATCTATCAATTCAAGCTGAAGATTGGAAAGCTCAACGGGGATCTACTTCAACTGTCCGGAATAAGGTATGAGGTCTGATCCTTTAGTGTTAGACATTTAATTTCTATTGCATATTGGAAAGGAATATATATTTATGCATCTCATGTAGTGGCATACCCTATTTTTCATTTGACAAAGATTGCACTTAGCATTGTTTGTTATGGTGTGCATATTTATTTCACTGCTGAGTCATAATGTCATTAGTTGCACGGCCATTTTCCTTTGACTAATTATAGCCAATTAAAATCAACGCTAAAATAAAATGAATTATACTCTTTTCTTTTCTAGGGTGCACCAACAAGCTTAGGTTTTAGGATCTTGGAATAGTTCATTGTAAGTTAATTCTCCAAGATCGCTAAACAACAACATGTATGTGTCTGTCCAGGTGAGTGTGTGAAATCCTTGGTATAACCAGTGTTTCTCAGGATCCTCCTCTCAAAAGGGAGTTAAGCATGAGGCAGTGTGAGCAGTTATTGATTGGGATGAACGCTAGTCATAAATGAGTAGCACCATAGATATTTCCAGGATTGTATTCGTATCTGGGGGCTCTTTCGACAGTTTCGGGCTTTGCTACCCTGCCCATACGGTCAATCCTGCCTGCGACTGTCCGCCTGAGCATTGATTATATTGAGGTGACCTTAGTTGCCTTACCTAGGTTATCAAGGGGGTACTTTGCAGGGGTTATTCTGCGGGTGTCCTAGCTAGGTAGAGGTCAGACAGCACAGTCGCTTTATGCATTGAAGCTGAGGGCCACTATAATTGGTTATGTACCTCCACTTGTAGTGTATGGGAGTTTCAAGCCTCTCCTAGGAGATACATACCTGCTACATTCAGGAGCTCACATATCCTCCCCTTGGCTTGCTTGTATTTTGGCTGCAGATTATCTTAGGAGTGTGCTCTTTGTGCACTAGTTGGCCTTTGGGATCGCGGTTACTTGAGTATATTTATGCTCTCTTGAGTTTAGGTCCTTTTATTTTCAGCATGCCTGGTATCCTATCACCCATCTTGGTCCTAGTATGGACCATGGTGTTAGACTTGGGGGCATCACAACCCCTTACCCTGCTCATAGATTTGAAGTGGTCACATTCTTCCCTCTACTCCATTTATGGAGGATGTTGACTCCCTTCACTCGGTCTTTACACCAGTGGTCAACCTCATGGGGGTGGTAGTGGATGCGTGAATGTTGGGTCTACACCTTACTTTCCTTTTTATGTCCAATTTTTCACTGCATTGTTTCCTTTGGGTGCGGTTGTCATGATCATTCCTCCCTATATCCTATAGTTTGGATTCTTTATTGACTATTTTGGGTTGTTTTGGACTAATATGGTTGTCATGTAGGGTCCAGTTTTTGTACACTCTCTCCGAGGTTTCAACCCGTTCGTTCCTATCACAGGTATCATGTCTAAACTGGCATATAGGTTAGGATTTCATATCCACTTGCATTTTGCATGACCTTATGACTGTTTCATTTTAACCTTAGGTACGAACCCATTCCATGGTATCACGAAACCTTCTTGCTGTTTTAGAAGTGGTACTATGTGAATGGTAGAGCTTTCCTATACATGGGTGTCCTAGTTAGCTCCCCTTTACATTTGGTACCCATGCTGTGAGTCCTCTCTTAGGTCTAGGAGTCCGTTGTATAGTACTGCCATGACATTTCACAAGAGCCTCATACTCCTCTTGATCTTTTGCTGGCCTATTTCCCTCAGGACTCCCCCATGTCAAGTTGTGAATGCATTATCATGAGCTTTGCCTGCTTTATTGAGCTTTATGATGGCTCCCCTGACATTGCGTTTCAGCCATATAGCCTGAGCTTGTCTCATGTCTAGACATGTAGAGCCATTTTTTATATCATTCGCAGCTTGATTTCCTTTTTACCGGGAGGGGATTTTCCCCTGAGTGTCGATATCCTACACATGTCTCCTTGAATTGAGCATAGGTATGTTCCACTGCTTGGAACTAGTTTGTTTGCCCTTATGACACTCGTTTCCTCCTAGTTTGTAACTTTCAATCTTTTCAAATTACTGAAAAAGTCCAAAAAAATTAAAAAACCAAAAAGCCGGACAAGGAAAGATGTTATCTGTGGCAGCTATCGAGTCGTGTCACCTTCAAACAGAGCACTGTATATCACATCCATTGGTTGGGTTATAGTTTGACTTTATGAGCTGTACTCGTTTATCTGAGTTTATCTCCACCGACTGGTTAAGCTTCCAGTCCCTATGGAGCCTCTGTTGATGCCTCATGTGTCATAGAGATGTCCCAGTTTGTATATCGAGTCTATGTTGCCTTCATTCAGTCACCATACGCCGTTATGCTCTTGTTCGAAGGAAGTTGAAGCCTGTGTCGGCCATTCCTCAGTTATCTTGACTTTGCATGTCGGCCATTCCCAGTATAGTTACTGGTTTGTGCACCTTATGATCGAGTCCTTCGACATTATACAGCTTTACTGAGTACCTCGTGTTGGATGATGGGGGATGCCTTAATGCCCTCCTTCCAACAGATTTCATCCCATCGACTTCATATCATTTATTCTGGGATTGGAATCTAGAGTCCTTTTGAGTGCCTTGAGACTTGCAGTCATCAGTGGCAGGTTCTCTCGCCATCGACAGTTTTTGGGAATACATCAATGTCCCCTGATTGATGGATCCTCTCAAGTGTTCGACCTCAACACATTTATTCACACTTGTTAGTTTGCACTCTAGTACCTTGATTCCCATTTTCATTATTGGTGGGTGATCTTGTGTCTGTTGGGGTATACATTAATGATCGGTAATCAGACGATGGAATACTATGTTCAACCTCGACACCTCTATTCGCATAGTAGGACATGTACTCGTAGCAGTTTGTGTCGAAGAATTTCCATATTGGTGGCATCTCTTATATGCTACTTCCTTGATAGTGCCAGTGTTCATGAGATTTCAGCTCTCGTGACTTGATTCCAGTATATGTCAGATATTTCCAGCCACTATGGAGATCTTGATTTGTTATATCTTCATCCATTATGGAGATCATGTTCCTATGTATATATTCATCATGGAGATTCTGATCTATGTATATTGTACGTGGCGATGACCACATATGTGATATCATGTATCATGCCTATTCATGGCCATTGTACTCTTATGTATCCGGGACTGCTATATGTACTTGCAGTTATATGCAGAGTTGTATTATTGTACTATGCTGATTGGGTGGTTGGTCTTCCATTTGGGATCCTTCATCACTCCACTTCTGGGATGGACTTATAATGTATTTCGGCCATCGTATGATCCCTCTGACCTCACACAATAGGGGGCATCTGTTATAGTAGATTTCACCACTCCAGGTGAATCACACTTTGTATGGCCTTCCCCTATCCTGTTGCAGACTCCTTAGACCCTATGGACCACTTTTTGTCCTTTGATGTTTCCTTGAT
Organism: Pseudotsuga menziesii; assembly: GCA_001517045.1. NCBI lineage: Eukaryota > Viridiplantae > Streptophyta > Pinopsida > Pinales > Pinaceae > Pseudotsuga > Pseudotsuga menziesii. Next base: position 54,983 of record LPNX010116360.1, read on the forward strand.
CATCCCTAAAAAATATGAAAAATGATATAGATGACTTTTTAACCTATAAGCGCATATATATGTGGGTTTGACCTCTAAAACCGCGTACATCGGGATGTGTGCATAATCCAAATCCTTTTGGAGTTTTCCTTGACATGGATCCAACTCATTTGACTCCTGACCTTCCCTATGCCTTGAGATCGCTCGGATTCGACCTTTCATTATCCCTTTGAAATGCTATATAAGGAACCCCTTGGTATATTGAAGGCATAAGAGAGAATTGAGAGCAAAGAAACTATAGTCCATTGTTGCTGGAACTTATGCTTGAGTCTGCATCCATTTGTCCCTTGGAGCACTAGTGTGTTATTCCCAAGCTTTCCTTTTGCTTGTGAGCTTGCTATCGAGAGATGGAGGATTGAGGTGGTGGAGGCCCAAGTGGAGGATTCAGTTTCTTCGGTTCGCAGACATGCCGTCAGAGGTTGTACCTTGTAATCTCTGATTTTTATTAATAGAAATATCTTTTCCTGTCCAATAATGTGTGTTTGAATGAATGTTTTATCCATTGGATTATGTCAAATGCTATTACATTATTGATTATATATGCTAGAATATATCTAACACCATGATATATAGAATGCTTGTATTGTTTACTTGTTGTTGAGGAAGTAATCTATCAATTCAAGCTGAAGTTGGAAATCTCAACGGGGATCTACTTCAACCATTTGGAATAAGGTACAAGGTCTGATCCTTTAGTGTTAGACATTTAATTTCTATTGCATATTGGAAAGGATTGATTTCTGGAGTCAAGCTGTCTGTTGTGGTACCCCAAGCCATAGGAATTTCTCTCCGTAACACCTTGTACAGTGGCATGTTATTCAAGTACTCCTCACCACCTTCAAAAATATTGGCAGATGGGGTGCATGAAAGCTACGATGAAGACCTTGGGCCCTTGATGCTCCAGTACATGCATTCACTCCCATAGGAAATAGGTGCATCTCTCAAAGTGGCATATGATATCTGCTCCCCGATGGTTGGTGCTTCCTTGGTGTGAAAAACTATGGCGATATATGAGCTTGGAATCAAGCTCACCAACTAGCAATACACCCAGACTAACATGCTTATTGAACCAGATTGCCATTGCAAACATATGAGAATCCTTAGAACCTCTTGGCAGAATGATACCGCGATTTTGGTTATACACTAGCTCATCCTGTGCACCTTAATGGATTTGAAAGGTGGTGTTTATATAGGATTGAAAAATTGGACAAGGTGATGACCCATCAACGTATTCGCACATTTCATCATTGAGTAGTCTGGTCGACCATACGGTTTAGGGCATATGGACTGTACGTGTTCTGTCCCTTTCACTCCTGTGATGACCCTTTCGCTCCTGTGACAACTCTTTCGCTCCTGTGACTACGATACTAGAACCATTCTTTCATTGTGTTTTCCGTGCTACGTGTGGCGATCAGATTCGTTGTTCCACTTCTTATATTTTCATGATATATTTATGATTTCACACACCAGCCATACAACGAGAATCTAGTTTTGGGAGATATGGCGCTACCGCGGGGATGATTTATCCTGTGGGTGTATCACAAATGGCGTTGGGGAAAGAAATAAAATATCAGGAAGGCAGATCGTACGTGAGGGCATCTTATCCACTTATATTTTTTTATAGTTTTTTTATGTTGCATAACCCTCATGTTTCTCCATGCACTCAGTACCGTAGATATGTTCATCTTTGCGATCTAAGTCCTTGATACAACAAATATTCATACCCAAAACTCAACACTGTCAACCTACACAACTTGTTTTGGGGAGATCAATATCAACCATAGATATCTAAACTATCTTCATAGGGACCGCTCAACCTTGAGAACTTTAACATTCTGCTAACCCTTTTTCATCTGAACGATTGAGAAACTTCAGTTCGCAGAATGCTTCTCACCCATTGATCTACCCAACATCTTGTTCCGACCATGGATATTCGCAACCCCTACCACTTTCTGCGGATCGAATTTGTAACTTTCTCTGCGCTAGTTCAATCTGCGAAATTGTTTGAGACCGCAGATCTATCTCCGCCTTCATCTCAACCATCTGATTTTCTTGCTGATTAACCCTTTTCACAATTTGAAAAAGTTTCTCCCTCCAAGCAGGTTCACTGCACGAAATGATTTAGTGTCGTTGATCTCACCTTGTGTTGATCTCGACCCTCCAACATTACACCCATTTAACAGACTCCTCAAAGCTCAAAAATAAATCCTTCCTCGCATCTTCGCTCCACAGAATCACTTTTCGTCATCGATCTTCACCATCCTGAATCTGAACCATTGAAGTTTAACACGCTTTATCCTTATTCCATTGCTACATATTTCAATATACAGAAATACCTATCACTGTAGATCAAAACCCACTCTCCATCTGATGGCTCCAGGGTGGCAAAACTTGCTAACTAGTTAACCTAAAAGGCACTCCCGCAAAATTCCTCAAATAAGATCATTTTCAAACCTTTGGGAAGGAGACATAATGAACATAAATCAACATTCAATGATGATGATAAAGAAGATGATGATGATGGTGGTGGTGATGAAGATGATGATGAGAGCGATGATGAAAATGATGATGACGACGATGATGAAGATGTTGATCAGGAAGAGCGAGATGATGACAACAACAACAACAACAACAACAACAATGATGATGATGATCACAATGACAATGATGATGACGATGACGATGACAACGATGATGACGACGACGACGATGATGATGATGACGACGACGACGACGATGATGATGATGATGACGATGACTAGGATGACGATGACTAGGATGAGGATGATGATGATGATGAAGATGATGATGATGATGATGATGATGATGAGGATGAGCATGATGAGGATGATGATGATGATGATGACAATGATGACGACGATGAAGATGTTGATGATGATGATGATGAAGATGATGATGATAATGGTGGTGGTAATGAAGATTATGAACATGATGATAATTGTGGTGGTGATGAAGATTATGAACATGATGATAATTGTGGTGGTGATGAAGATTATGAACATGATGAAGATGATGAGGAGGGAGATGATGAAAATGATGATTATGATGATGATGAAGATTTTGATTAGGAAGAGGGAGAAGACGACGATGATGATGATGACGATGATGATGATGTTGATGAAGATGATATTGATGAAGATGATGATGATGATTATGAGAGCAAGGATGAGGATGATGAGGAGGAGGATGAGGATGATGAGGTTGACGATGAGGAGGATGAGGATGATGAGGATGATGATGATGAGGATGATGAGGATGATGATGATGACTAGGATGAGGATGATGAAGATGATGATCATGATTATCATGATTATCATGATGATGATTAGGATGAGTATGATGATGATGATGATGAAGATGATCATGATGGTGATGGTGATGATGATGAATATGCTGATGAAGATGTAGATGATGATGAAGATGTGATGACAAGATCTTTACCTTGGTATTCACTAAATTGTTTTGAGCTTCGACAACACTATAATAGAATGGTTATGAGTGATTATTCACTCCTATAAAGGATTCACTTTATGGAACTACCAAACTGCTCAGTTTGGATCTTCCTCTTTTAAGACACCGGACTAGGTCCATAAGTCTTGATTCTTCATGTGCACAAATCTAAGAATAGGAGGCTTCACAGGGCCCAATAAGTTGTATTTTTTTACTACTTCCTCGGATCATATTGAATTGTCAAATTAGTCTTTGGAATGGGTGTTAGGAGCAATCCTTAATTTTTCACTCAACTGGCTACTCCCCTTATCATGTAGACATCTTCATTCACTGAGCTCCCCCTAGAATTGCGATGATGAATATGATGACGATGATGGCGAATATGATGATGATGATGAAGATGATGACGATGATATTGAAAATGATGATGATGATGATGATGAAGATGATGATAATGATAATGGAGATGTTGATGAATTGGATGACGATGATGTTGATGATGAATATGAAGATCCTGATGATGATGATGATGATGATCATCGTCGTTGTTGTCGTCATCACCATCATATTCGTCGTCTTCATCGTCGTCATGATCATCATGATCATCATCGTCATCATCGTCATCATCATCGTGTTCGTCCTTAAAGGGACTTATGTATAGGATATCACTATAAGCAATACAACCAATACAAATTATGACAAAATCCTAGTCAAATTAAATTAAATTAAATTAAACTAGAGTAAATTAAAAACATAGAGTTGTATAACTATAATTAATTTAAAATGCAACAAAATATAAAATATGCAAATAAAAAAAACCCAAAATAAACTAAAAAAAGGTAAATATGCAAAATAAAAAAACAAAACAAAACACAAAATATAAAATATGCAAATAAACAAACAAAAAACATAGAATTCAAAAACACCCGCGCACTAGCTCATTAGAAAAACAACAATGAACAAGTTCACTCCTGTGCACTAGTTCATTAGCAACATCCAGAGCACTGGTAATTTGATGAGAAGAGCAGTGATAAATCGAGGAGCAGGGGATAACAGTCAAGAGAATACTGACGTTCCCAGTGGAGGAAATTTGGCCGCAGTCCAGAGGATAACAGAACAATCCGGCCGCATTCCAGAGGATACCAGCATTCCCAGGGGAGGCAATCCAGCCGTATTCCAGAGGATAACAAAGGGCCCAATGAATTATGTAATCCCATTAACCCTAGCAGTGTAGGAATTTGGGAAAAATACGTCAAATTTTTGAACCAATATGTATTCGGCACAGTCATACTGGAATTATAATTTTTTTGTTGTGCTACCATCGCTTCTATTATCGATGGATATTGTAAGGGTTTTCTGTTATTGGAGTGTCTGAAGCTCCTCCTTAAATTCAAGGAAAATACATATGGGTTAAGCACTGGAAGCCAATCGTGCTCTTGTATAATTTTCTGAATTATGGCACAATTTGCAAGCTTTTGTAATTTTATTCTATTTAATGGCCCTGAACAGTGTGCAAAGTCTTGTAGGAGCTATAATATGAATTGGTTCAACCGATTCTGTCGAAACTTTGAACCTGAGATGTGTTTATTATAAGCATTTAATTTTTCTTTAATAATTAGTTTTACCTCGATTATGGCACACATTACAAGCTTTTGTTATTTTATTCTATTATATGTCTAAAACATTCTATAGAGTGCAAGCTTGTGTAATCTTATTCTATTTAATGATCTAGAACAGAGTCCTCTATGAGCTATAATTTGAACTGATTCTATCAAAACTTGAACATGAGACCTCTTTCTCCTTTAAAGACGCATTTAATTTTTCTTTGATTGTCAGTTTTACATGGCCCTATGGCACACTTTTCAAGCTTTTGTGATTTTTTTCTATTATGGGTCTAAAACATTTTGTAGAGTGCCATATGAGCTACAAGTATAATGACTGCGTACAATTCAACCTAAAACCTATTTCTCCTTTAAAGAAGCATTTTATTTTATTTTTATGCTCACTTTTACCTGAATTACAACACACTTTGCAAGATTTTCCCATTTACTGGTTTGGATTTTGGAACAATGTATAGTTCACTGGGACTCATGGGCTAAAATTTTAATTGACTCCAGTAAATTGACCAGGCTCATACCTCTTTCTTATTTAAAGACACATTTGATAAAAGTATCATTTTTGAACGACACTTATATCGTTTTTCCTCTGTTTGACATATACCATGGTAGTTAGTGTGGTTTCCTCTGTTTGGCATATCTCAAAGAGTCCGAAGGTTATCAAGAATATTGTAGCCTGAGTGTGTCTTCATTAAAACCTTTGCAAGCATTTATTCCTTAAATATATGCTATGTAATTTTGATCACATCATATCTTCCAAAATACTATCCTAAAATATTTCTCAACATATGCAGAATTCCCTTTATAAATTTCTGTTTATTAATTTCTTCTAGCTTACTCTTTTATTTCACCAAGACTGTACATGCATACTTTTCTAACTTTTGGCAGAATTATATTTTTCAGATCTTGACCATCTTTAAAAAAACTGAGGGTATGGCTAGGTATCCACCTCAACTAGGAACAAGACCATGTCACCTTAAAACCTTACTGACAAACACACAGTCTCTGGTAGTCACTTTAAAATGGTCTTTCAAACTGCTCAGTTCAACACTCAGTGAATTTTGTCAAGCCCTAGTCATTACTGTGCTAGGAGGCATTTTGGAAAACTGATATCTCACACGTGTGAACACCCAGAGGGAAACTGAGATCATGAGTGCATGCCCATATGATCAAAGAATGGACCCATAACATCTGATGAATTTATCAGTTAAATAGCCGACTCTGGTATTTTTTCTCCAAGTGGGCTCTCAACCTCCTGTTTTAAACACTCAGTCAAATTTTAATATTTTTGGATATGCAAGCTAATGTTTTTACCTCTTTTGGTAGGATGATATTTTTCTCATGTGGTCACCATAAGAAAAAATAAGAACATGGATGGATATCCAGTTCATTAAAGAGCATGCCTATACTTTCTGATGAATTTATCATCACTTAGATATGATTTGGGAGGCATTTCCAAATGCCTCTTCAACCTTGTGATTTAACACTGTCAATTTATTTAAACCCTATGTCTAAAAGGTGATTTCAAATTTTCATCAAAATTGTAGTGTAAGACATCCAATGGATGGAGGACAACTAGATGAATCCATAAATACTAGTTTCATCCTCTTGAACTACATTCTCTCTCCTCGGCAGACATTTTACTGAAGTATGATGTAAAAGATGCTTAAGACCCTGTTTTGGCAGATCCGAAATTTCTGCCTCAGGTACTTTCAGGTCAAATTAAGAACATGGTTAGGTAGAAAACACAGCCACCTGTAGGATTCCCATATGGTGATGGCATTTATTTCAACCCATAAATTATGGTGAGCATTCTCCTAGAGCAACTTATCTAATTTGACCAAAACAAACTTCTTTTGGGAGGCCTGTATCTTCTTCCTCAAAGAGTTGTTTTGAGAACTGGTGCCATCTTCAGATAGATAATTCAACCAACTATGGGATGACAGGACATGGAGGGAAATTTCTCCTTCTTAAGAAATATGGTGGGCATTTTCATAATACTACTGCTTTAGGACAATTTTTCACCACAATCTTTTTCCAACTTTATCATACATGCCTATTCCCATCAAAAGTTCTTTTGTCATTAATGAACATCTCTAGGATATGTCTGTCCATAATCATCAGTTCACCAAATGTCACCAATTCTCAAGAATAGCTTTAATTGGTCTAAATTTGGTGACATTTCACAATGTTATCCTATTTAAAAAAAATCAGGCACATAGTTAGAGAAGGAGTACCTTGCAGGAGGAAACTTGCATATCAAAACGCTATGGAAGAGGGAGTGTTAGACTAAAGTCATCGATTTTTGGTGGGAAATCCATGAATGAAGCTATATGACCATTGCCCATTCCAAATTGAATCCCCAACATGATCTATATGAGGGGGAACCCCATACCTCTTTGCATGCATTAACTAGTCAAGTGGCCCAAGAAACAAACTTCTATATCCGTGTTGTGAACAAATTCCAAACCAAATCAAATCATGTATTATACTTAAAAATAATTCAAATATAAATAACTCTAAAAGAAATTACACCTTTGAGAGAAAAATAGCTTTTGGTAAAGTTTTTGGGAAGAAAAAACTTTTGATATTAAAACATTACAAGTAAATATATTTGCATGCTAAACTATATCCGCTTAGTAGCTTATATTCTTGTTTTATCAAGTGTAGGTACCACCAAATAGGTATCTATCAGATATATCTTCCTCGAGTGATGGTGAAGATATACTAGGAGAGGTTGAAAGTGATACGTGTTGTACTAGATCTACCAGTTCTATATCAACTAGATCTGAAAAGGTAAGGAAAATATTTCGTAGATGCATGCAATATTTTATTGCCAACAGAGGGTCATGTAATTATGATGCTGAGAACATAGGTGACATTGAGTTTCCCTTGAGGTATAGAAATATAGTGCAACGATGGGTACCTAATAATCTACCTCAAGTGGACATAGATTTCTTCATCAATGGGAGGATGTATCGCATTGCTCCTTCGTCCTTACATGGATTGGGGATATTTTCCATGGATGGCATAAAGGTCAGCTATGGAACTATAATTGAATTGATGGACTATGTCAGACCATTATACAGATACAATAGCGGGTTGATCTTGGTCCAATATACTCGAAGCATGAGGAGATACGGATTTTCCGCAAATTATATACAACTAGCAGAACACAATAAAAATAAAGGGGCGACTATGTATATTGATGGGAGACCAAAAGCGTTTGGAAATGTTGCTGGATTTGTAAATAGTACATGGCCAGTGACAACAAATAAGCAACTGAATTGTGAATTTGGGGGACACGAAGAACATCGTATATTTGTATGTGCAACAAAAACAATACTTCCAGGTGAAGAATTGTTGATCGATTAGAACTTAAATCAAATAGATGTGGCTTCCATGGTCCAGGTTAACCATGGAAGGTCAGACTCTATGCCTCATCAGGTAAATGCTAAATATAGTAACTAAACATGACCACAATAACTAAATGTTTTGATTTTTTCTGTTAACATTCCATTTCCACCGTTGACATTCATTTTTTTGTGCATATTATGAATATTTCCATGTGATAACATGCTTATTACACTATTATGCTTATCTCATTTTTTTTATTTTACAATTATTGACTAAAATTTTATTGATTGATTTATTTTGTCAGGGTTGCAACAGTGGAAAGCCACATGCTGCTTCCATGGTCCAGGGTGACCATGGAAGGTCACAATCTATGCCTCGTGAGGTAAATGTTAAATATAGTAAATAAATATGACGTAAATAACAAAATGTTTCGATTTTTTCAGTTAGCATTCTATTTTCACTGTTACCATTCACTTTTGTCGTGCTTATTGTGAATATTTCCATATGATAACATGCTTATTACATTGTAGCAGGGGTCTACTCATCCCCATGGAGAAGAACATGTATCTCCTCCTTCGGAGGTAAAAGTAAATATTATTGCAGTATCTCATTTTTGTTTATGTTACAATTATTGACTCAACTAAATATAGTAACTAAATATGACTACAATAACTAGAAACTCCAAACCCAGAAGATTTCCATGTGACAACATGGTTATTACACTATGGAAGGGGTCTGCCCATGGTCTTCATGCAACAAAATGCATGTCCTCTACTTCCATGGTCTAGGGTGACCATGGAAGGTCACACTCTATGCCCCATCAAGCAAGTGTTAAATATAATAACTAAATGTTGAGATTTTTTCTGTTAACATTCAATTTCCGCTGATACCATTCATTTTTTTCGTGCTTATTGTTAATATTTCCATATGAGAACATGCTTATTACTTTGTGGCAGGGGTCTGCTCATCACTATGGAGAAGAACATGTATCTTCTCCATCGGAGGTAAAAGTAAATATTATTGCAATATCTCATTTTTGTTGATGTTACAATTATTGACTCAATTAAATATAGTAACTAAATATGACTACAATAACTAGAAACTCCAACCCCAAAAGATTTCCATGTTCGTCATGGAACAAAACGCGTGTCCTCTACTTCCGAGGTAAAAATAAATATTATTGCAATATCTCATTTTTTATTATGTTACAATTATTTTCATAATGTTTATTTATTGATTTATTGTGTCAGGGTGGCGTCAGTGGAAAGGCACCTACTGCTTCCATGGTCCAGGGTGACCATCGAGGGTCACGCTCTGTACCCCGTCAGGTAAGTGTTAAATATAATAACTAAATGTTTCGATTTTTTTTGTTAGCATTCGATTTCCACTGTTGACATTCACATTTTTCTGTGCTTATGGTGAACTATTGATTGATTTATCATGTCAGGCTTGGGACCATGGAAAGGCACCTATTGCTTCCATGGTCCAGGCTGACCATGGAAAATCACCCACTGGAAGTAGATCAGTAGGGGGTGACCATGGGAAGTCACCAGCCACAACACCGCATTAGGTAAGTGTTAGTTCTTAATAGTAACTAAATTTCATTACAATAACAATGTTTGAATGATGTTAAAAATATTTTTCTTAATTTTATTGTTTGATGAATTTAGTCCAGTGCTTTTCATCTGGGTGATGAGGAGCTTGAGGATGAATTTTATTATTCCATAGACCCTATGGATACTATAAAGAAGGCTCTGAAAAAGGAAAACATAGAAATGATCTCCTTGGCTTGCATAAGGCCCATGACACAGGAGATCAGGGCAAGGATTGTAGAGTTGAAAGAACAAATAAAATCTTATGGGGTAAGTGGCATCTTCACATATTTTTGTAAGCTATAACATGATTTCATATCTGATATTATGTTTTCTATTTTTTCAATTGATCTGATAAAGTAAATTTTTTCGTTTGTTAGGATTTTTTACAACCCATGACCAGAGAAATTGTCGAGACATGTATAGGTAGTAGTCATGCTCCAATGCAGAAACAACGTCGAAAAAGCAATGTACCAATGAGGATTTTTGACACTCCTTCGATTGGCCTCAAATACATTGATGAGGGCACCGATTTTGATCAGCATGACATGTCAGAGCATGATGATATAGAGCCTAGGACTCCACATGAATCCGGATTTGAACCTACTGTAGATGACTAGGAAACTTTTCCTAGAGAAGCATGAGTTAAAAGCATCAGATCACTAGATCTAACCTTTTTGGTGGATGACGCTTGTGTTCCGATCAAGATTCAAAAGATTGCGGGTATTTATTAATTAATTTATTCATTTTAATCATGAAATTGATATGGACATATGCTGAAATTATTATAAATTAATGGATTACACATTTATGGAGGAAACAATGCTTTCTACAGGAATTTGAATGACAAAGCATTGGAGCTATTTGGCCCCACCATTCGCACATGGTGGAATATCCAAGATAGGGAAAAGAGAGATGTATTGATAGACCACATGGTAGACTTAATCGGAAATACATTTAACAAGAAAGTGGTTGCAAAGTTAGCTGACGAGAATTTAAAATATATCAGGGCCCAATATAGGGATAAATTGCAACTTGACCTCAAGCATGAGCTCCCTCCCATGGTTCCAGAGAAAGAGTGGAAGGCACTCATAGAGGATGCAAAGGAGAACTTGCTAAAAAGACAAGGAAAACGACCACGGCCTGGAAAAGCAAGGTACAACACATATCATCTTTTTAGTGAAATATGCTCATTTATTTTTTTCTTTTCTATTTTAAGCAAGAATTCTGATATCTAATGTTTTTCAAAATTTTCATATATAGGATACCAGACACCTCCAAAGCAATTGAGGCTAGAGTGGAAGAGCATAGGAAACATAGACTGGGCCAGGGTGGCTATAGAAAACTAAGAGATAGAATCATAAGAATTAAATGATTAACTGTGGGGAATATTTATTTCAAAGTAGAGAACAAATATCTATTTTTGATAGAGGGAATCTTATATGTGTTATGCATTGCAGGGAAATACGCCCCAAGATGCTTCCACCGAGTAAGACCTTAAGCTTGGTTTCAAGTATGGTTTTAAAAGTGTCATTGAATATTGGAAAATATTGGGGCAGACTCCAATATCCCCAATGACACAGATGCAGGTAAATAAAATGAATAAGGACATCATTGTAGTATACTATTAAAGTCTATTCAGTTTTTATTATATCACCCATAACTAAATATTTATGTTTTGTTTTAAGAAATAGTGTAACCAAATCACTAAATCCAGTGGTACTTCGCACGTACCAGCTAATGTTGGGGTGTGCATGTCCCTTGATAGTGGGGAGCAGAGTGGCCATTCTGGTATGTGTGCTTTGGAAATAGAAAATCTACTGTGATTATAGATATTTATTTCATGATGTATACTTTTAAATTTTCTTCTTTCGATCAAAGACCGTGAAGCTCAGGAGGGTGAACCGCAAGAGGAATTAGCAAGTAGAGAAACAATTAACACACCAGCTGTCACATCTACACAGATAGGTAAAGAGAAGTATTGTAATTTTAATCAAAATGATGAAATATTAATTTCAATAATATTTCAACATATCGATATGCCCATTTTCGTTGTTGCAGTTCATGCCCCTTCAGAACTGCCTCCATGCCCTAGTCAACGACGTACAATAAGTATGATACATGAGGGCATGGAAACAAAAACACTAAAAAGACATGGATTTGTAGATAATCCACCAAATGATGATGATAATATCCCAATTATCGTCAGTTATTTCAATGCAAAAAAACAGAAATCAAAGAAAAAGTAGATGTATAAATTCATGACTTGTATTTGGATGTATATCGATGTTGTTAGTCTAAAACAATGTTTATATGAATTACCTCATTATGTTTCAATATTTTTATGTTTATATGTTTTGATGACTAGCCTAGTTATGCATGAATGTTTAAATTTTTTCTATGTAAACAACATCATTTATTGGGTATGGGGAATTGAGAGCGATGTGAGGGGGGGGAGGGGCCATATGAGCTTCCACCTTCACATGGTTGGCCCTGTTAAGTAGGGAATATAAAATTGTTCTCGAAACAGGGAGGGCCTTAATAAGGTGTAAATACTCTTTTATTACTATGTATTCAATATGGTTGTAAATTTTTAAATGCATGTCTATTTCTTAAAAAATTGTTAATAAATTTAACATTTCACGGTTCATTGATTTCTACAGGACTTTGTAGTTGGATTTAAATTATTGTTTATTTATAAGAATTATTTACTCATATAAAAATTATGTCTTTGATGATTTATGCAGGTCTTCATGATGGAAATGCATCTTGTGGACAACTCTTATCAAGTTGTATGGGCGAATGGATATGGCGAAAGGACAATGATAAGGTAAGGGTTTTGACGTGTTCTTTATCCTTAATGTGTTTGTCTTTATCCTTAAATTATATTTCATTCTGTTAAGATACAAGAGATACAACCAATAGTAAATAACTACTTTTAGGCTATCATCCAAACTAGGAGACAACCTTCTACATAAAACACACATGCTTCTTAGCAACGTAGAAAAATCACGTAGAAGAAATTAGGATTTTTTTGGCCCTTCTTCCTATAATTTCGGCATGATGAAACCCTAGGTTAAGAAATTTTAATTTTTCAACCCCTAATTGTTCATCTATCTTTCAAAACTAAAATTTCTTATTTGTATACTTGTAAATATTATGCTTAGGTTATTTTTGTTTCTCTTAAGTTTTAGACTTAATTTTTATGTGTTTTTGTAACTTTTATTTTATCAAAAAATAAATCCCTAAAAAAAGAATTTCTATGTAAAACCCTAAAAATGCAGACATGCTGCTCCCACAATCTGAGCCCTCTCCTTTATCAAACACAGGTTTGCAATATGTATTGTAAACCTCGTATTCCCTAGCTTCCTTCTCTACACACTCAAAACAAAAAACAAGTTAGTATTTCAAACTATATAGATGGTGGTGTATTTTGTATAAATATATATTATTGATTTGATTAGTTTTCTGCCCTATTCGCATTAGTTTTCTTGGTAAATGTAAGTCTGATTTTTTACTGAGATTTGGAACCTTACATCTCTGAATGCACAGTGGTATAATTCTGACATTATTTTACTGAGTATTGTTTTGGATTTTCTTAGTACTAATTATTGCTAATGAGAGATGGGTGATGGTAAGGGACTTGATGATTTTATATTTCAAAGCTTACATACATGATCGAGTGAATGATAATAACATTATGGTTAGCTTGGCTCTAAATTTTCATTAATTTAGTATTTTATATTTATGCTATCACATACACAGATCTGGAAATCATATGCTAAATTGCACTTTAAATTATTAACACTGGTTATTGGTTGCACTATTTTACACGTTGTGATTATTGTGATGATAAACTTTCAGTTGTTGCATGGCACATATGCGGACCATAAATTGATATGTCTAGATCTTCAAAGGTAGTAGAGAAAGTAATGTTATTACATGAGGAGTGTCTCCAAGGAAATTATGATATGGTTTCTAAACTACAAATTGCATGCTCAATTGTGCAACCTACTTCTCAGTGCCAAAAGGTAATTTATGATGAGTTTTTTGCTACATGAGATCAATCCTAGTAATAGAATATAAATTAGATGTCAATTCTTTGTTGACTAACATGTCTCTTTCCCATCATGTGCTTAGGGGACTGTTTTTATTTTATGGGAATATTTGATGCTAACTTAACCAATTTTGACCGTGCTTGAGGTGGTTGCATAAGATGGATAAACTTTTCATATTCACCTCTTCCAATAATGAGAAACATCAAAATAACTTACCACCAGTTGGAACTTGAAAGATCCTACACAGATTTTCCAAGTGAACAACTACTCTTTTTCCCTAGGGGTTGAGTTATTGTTTTATTATTTATTTATTTTTCAATAAAGACGAATTCAATGCACCATATGTTTTTTGTAGTATGATGAATTATCACTAGTACCTCTTCACACATAGTAGAGCAAGTGATGATATTTTACAAGGAGTGTCTGGAAGGCAATTTTGTTATGGTTTTTAAACTACAAATTGCATGCTCAACTATGCAACCTGCTTCTGATCAATGCCAAAAGGTGATCTATGATGAATATTTTGTAAGCATTGTAAAAGAATATAAGAAATAAGTTGTCATTTTTTTATTGATTAACATGTCTCTTTCCTATCATGTGCTCAAGGGACTTTTTTTTTCTTTCGGGCATATTTGGTACTAACTTTGACCAATTTTGGTCATGCTTGAGGTGGTTGCATAAGTAGGATCAGTTTTTCATTTTCATCTCTTCAGAAAATTGTGGGCTTGACCTTCTATGGCTTCATTTACACTTGTGGGATTCCTCAATCATCAAATATCGGGCTCCCTTCATCTCAGAAAATGGGCTTCCTTTACTTCTCACTTGTGGGCTTCTTTAAGCTGCTGCGGGTATCTACAGGCCTTTGCGGGATTCTTCCAAGCTTTGTGGGCATCCTTCCAAGCCCTTGTGGGATATTTAAGCCCCAATGGGATTAACCTGATTTCAGATCACAATAATTTGATTCGAGCATAGTGGTTCCTACATCTTTTATCGATGGTATTTTTATAGACGTACCCCCATACCTTATCATAGAAATCAGCTCTCAGTGGTGCCTAGAATATAATTTAATTAATGTTTATATGATCCCTATGGTGGTTACAATGTATTTTATCGATGGTATTTTTATAGACATACCCTCCTACCTTGTCATAGAATCTGCTCTAAGAGGTGCCACTTTAGCCTCTAATTATGTATTTTAGCCAATTATTATGAATTTGTCCATCCTAATTAGAAAACAGTTTTCGAGGAAATAATTAGGGTGCTTAGGGGAACTTTGGGTACTTTTGGGCACTTTTTAAATCATTATGCCTTTTTTTTAGAGTCATTTAACACTCTTTGACCTCCCCCCTGAACTTCCCACTTATGTTTTTCCTTTTACTTCAATATGTTTTTTCCCATATCTTACTTTCCCGATATATTTCTTTTCTATAAATCACCTTTCCTGTGTTATATTTTATCCATTTCTTTGTCTTCAAAATATAGTATGTATTTTTTTACAAGCACGTATTGAAGATCCAAAACCGTGGAAAGGAAGGTGCCTTTCCTTAGTTTTTTAATTTTTTTTTGAAACGTCCAGGTTTCATCTCAATATCGACCAAATTTCGTCACGAGTACTACAAAACTGTTGAAACCCGGGGTGGCTTTCTAGAAATACCATCAATATAGAGATGCAGTTTCATGGAAAAATTACCATTCAGCTTGAATATTTTGTTGAAATTGTTTCGTTTTCCACAGTTTTGCGTGGAAGAAATTTCTGTTCAAATTCCAGAATTTGTCGATAGAGTGACAAACTTTTGTTGAATATGTTCCATGGTTTTACGTGGAAACTAAATTTTGTATAGCAGCTTTTGGTCATGTTTTCATCGTTCTAGGGACGACAAATTGGTCGATAGAGTGAAAAATGCATGGAAGAAATTTCTGTTCAAATTCCAGAATTCGTCGATCGAGAGACAAACTTTCATTGAACATGATCCATGGTTTTGTGTGGAAACAAAAAAATGGCATTTTTTGGCCATATTTTCGGCGTTATAAGGACGAAAAATGTGTCGATAGAGCGACGAATGTGTGGAATAATTTTTTGTTCAAATTCTAGAATTCATTGATAGAGAGACACATGCTCGTCAGACGTATTCCACGGTTTGTCGTGGAAACTAGATTTTGTGTGGCCGTTTTTGGCCATATTTGTGTTGTTATAGGGACGAAAACTGTGTCGATAGAACGACGGAATTTAGAAAATGAATGCTAAAAAATCAATTTCAAGGCCACTATATAGAAGACATGTGGCAACCAGTTTTTGTCTCTATATCGACGGCTTATAAAGTTCGTTGATATATCCATGCAATAAGTGCCACGAAACGTCGCGACTGTTATTGTCGCAAATGAGATGACACAATGTGGGAATAGCAATGAAAAACCATCGCAATTTTGCTCCTGTGTATTAGTGTGTGGGAAGGGTGATATCATTGTAAATCACTAGGACTTCAACCTTGAACCAGAGATGGAAAATTGACTAGAAATAGAGAGACATTGCCACTAGTTGAGCAATGTTCATTGCAACACAGTCAAGAAAAAATGCAGTCAAATCAATAAGCGATGAGCCTCGTACTCTAGAAATTATATCATAAAGAAAAAAATGCTTGATAATGTTTATAGAATGGAGCCAATCTGAAATAAACAGAGGCTTGTACTACGAAAACAAGCTCTAAAATGGGGAAATCCATCTCAATATCATGTTGGTAATATTTTATGTTCTACATGGCCTCGTTAAGTCCATCCATTCATATTTGAAAATCATGAACTTGTGATAGTTTTTGTGAAGGGCTGGGCCAAGGGAATTTCTATTGCTAAAATTGTGTTCCAGCTTGAGGTTAATTGAAAGAATTCTTTGTATAGTATTAGTTGCATCTCTCTTCTATACTTGGAAATGGAACACCCTTAACCAAAGCTAATAAAAAATGTTCATTGTATTTTCAGGAAGCTACGAATATCCATTTTCTACATCCATATCAACCTATCTAGGCAGTCAATTCTGGATAGTGGTGGGCTCTTAGAATAACCATCTATTTTAGTATCGATGCAAGAGAAATTTTGTGCATTTTAAGTCCCAGTAATGTTCCTGTACGTTTATATATCTATTATGAAAACAACAGACTAGACTAGAGGATTTTCACAGTCAGTTAGCGACATCCCCACAAATGTTTATCAGGTCTCCTATCACCATTTGCACCATTCACTCTATAATTTTCCCGCCAAGTAACTACAAAAGTAAGACTTGGATGACCGGTGTATCCATTTATCCACAAACTGTAGGAGTAGTGTTGGTATCTCAAAAACCAACCAAAATAATATTATATTGGGGTTGGCCAAAAGGTGAAGAACAATGCTCCTATAAAAATGGAGAGAAGAATCAAAAGAGATGCCTCACGAAAGATTGATAGCTATTTGAAAAGAATGTGGTATGAAGGTACAAGATAACATTGAAAATATTTAGAATGACTCTAACCATAAACTTCATGCTGGCAAAGAAATTTTGCATAACATGGATGAAGAAGATTGCGAACTTGCAATGAAATTTCAAGGATGAGTAGTAAAGTGCAGTGAAACATGACAGTGTTATAAATGATCTGAAAGTGAAAGTGAAAATGTAAGCTTTGTTGTTAAATAAATAGGTTGGAATTTGAATGAATTGAATTTTGGATGGATGACAGTTTAGTTTCCTCGAAATGTTATATTATCTAACATTGGTGTCATCTATGTTTGTCCAATATTTCAGATTCTTTGAATTCAAGAAGTGACAATGCTTTGCAGTTTGGAGAAGGACAATGTGTGATTCTAGATGTGAGAAATTGGTGCACTGGTTCAAGTTCAATCTGGACTAGTTTCAATTCACTAAAATGCCTTCCATTGTTTCCTTTTGAGGATGGTGATTATGGAAAGGGTGATATCACTGTAAAACAATGGGACTTCAACCTTGAACCAGAGACGTGCAATTGACTTAAAATAGCGATACATTGCCACTTATTGAGTAATCTTCATTACAACCCAGTCAGGAAGAATTGCATGTTAGTCAAGAAGCAATGAGCCTGGTACTCTAGACATTTATATCATAAAGAACAAAATGCAAGATAATGTTTATAGAGTGGAGACAATCTGAAATAAACAGATGCTTGTACTACAGAAACAAGCTCGAAAATGGGGAAATCCATCTCAATATCATGTTGGTAATCTTTTATGTCCTACATGGCCTTGTTAAGTTCATTCGGTCATATTTTAAAAAATATGCACTTGTGATAGTTGTTGTGAAGGGTCGAGCCAAGGGAATTTCTATTGCTGAAATTATGTTCTAGCATGAGATTAATTGGAAGAGTTATTTGTATATTATTAGTTGCATATATGTTCTACACATGTAGATGGAACAACCTTAAGCAAAGATAATAAAACATGTTCATTTTTTTTCCAGGAACCTACAGGAGTAGTGCTGGTATCTTGAAAACAATCCAAAATAATATTACATTGGGGATGGCCGAAAGGTGAAGAAAAATGCTCCTATAAAAAAAGGAGGGAATAATCAAAAGGTATGTCTAACTAAATATTGATAGCTATTTGAAAATAATGTGGTCTGAAGGTACAAGATGGCATTGAAAATATTCAAAATGACTCTAACCATAAAGTTCATGCTGGTAAAGAAATTATGCATAACATGTTACAATGATGAATAAGATTGCTAACTTGCAATGAAATCTCAAGGATGAGTAGTAAAGTGTAGTAAAACATGACAAATATATGACTGATTTTATGCTTTCATGATGGATTTTCTAGATGGTTCAGCAGTGTGAAAGGGACTAAGTTCTGTTGTTAAAGAAACAGGTTCAAGTTCAATCCTGGCTAGTGTCGATTCACTAAAATTCCTTCCATTGTTTCCTTTTTAGGATGGTGATTGTTGAAAGGGTGACATCATTGTAAATCACTAGGACTTCAACCTTGAAACAAGTCATGGGAAATTAACTTCAAATAGAGAAACATTGCTACTACTGGACCAATCTTCATTGCAAAGGCATCCTTGTAATTTTATCCTTGACGATGGTGCTGGAACTTCAAGGTCTACATTAATTTATGAGGATTATAGGGAGGACAGTTCTACTATTTTGAGTATTTCAATGGCTCAGCATAGAAAACAAGGAAATAGTTGGGTGGAAGTTACAAAATACATAAAACAATTGGATCAAAATGACACAATTGTGAAACTTACATTTTCATTATTGCCTCAAGATTGAGGGAATAAGCGCTTGAGGTACATTACATTACATGGAATGAAATTTTTTAATACAAAGACTCTTGCTTTTTGGTTGTAACATTATTGTCATGGATGAATTGTATGCTACACAATATTGTATCATTTTAGAGGTTCTTCAATTAGAGTTGAAGTAATTGGTTAGTCTGGGTATTGTGGAATCCATGGCATGATAGATTGGTTTTTTGTTCCAATATCTTAGCAATGAGATTTTACTACTATATAGTTCTTGCAATATAGTTACATGTCTGACAATGTGTTTCAAAACAAGTTTGTTATGCAATTACTAATAGTTTCGCAATTTGTTAAGTGGAAGCATTATTATTTTTTGTAATTTGGAAAATGTTGTCTATTTGATTTCAATAAATGATGTATTTTTCCTTTCAATTTTCATTAAAATCCATGTACATGGATGTGGTACTTAGTGTCCAACGGTGAAATCTTACATGGATATGAATCCTATTACACAAGCATAGTGAATTTTGATGTTTTCTCTGAACCACAATTTTTTAAGGGAACTTAAAACTTGTTGAACTTTGTTTATGTTTGAGCACAATGTATGTTATGACTACTCTAGGAGGCCTCCTTGCACAAAACAGATAAAAATTCTGATGCTTTCTCTCAACCAAAATTGTTTGAGGGAACATGGAAGTTTGCATATTAGTAATAGTGTAGGTACATGGTTCATTTCACTATGCTAACATTTCATCGTCTCATTGTGTCATGTTATTAATTTATATGGTTTATTTTTCATAATCCTTATATATAAGCATGTTACTTATGTATTATATAAGCATGTTACTATCAACAGTGAAGGTCCAAAATGTCAGCACCCAGCAGCGTCTGTCCCACCTCAGCCGATACATTCCCATCAAAATTAAAGTTAAAGGAAAAGAATATTAATGTTCAACTTCTTCCATTACATCATCATATGTCAGATGCTTCTAATCTATATCCAGATAAAAAAAACAATAGTAACATGCATTCACTCCATTTTGACATATTCATGTCACCCACATTGCACAAGGTCAAATGTTAATTAATTTCTTTATTTTATTTGTTTTCAATGATTTAATAAGTTGTATAATGGATTTTTCTAATAATGGTAAATTTTGAGAATTTGTCACGTGCTAAATGGAGGTTTCTTCCTCACCCAGTTCGGTTCCTTCCACCCAAATTTAGTTTCGGATCAAATGTTTAAAGATTATCACATTTCTAGGATTCTTGGAGTAAATTGGGCACATAGGTTTTGACAATTGAAGGCCTAAAATGGTTGTGTGTTTCTCCATTCATGGCCAGGTCACTATGAAAAATAGTGGATCATTGGTTAAAGGTACAGTAAGAGTACCTCTTATGGACATACAGTTGGACAACATATATGGAGATCCAGATTATAGATATCATTCCTATGCATTTCATGTCAGAGGAATGGGAATGAAATCAGTCATATCCAATATGATTTATGGGAAATCTTATTGTAACTAATAAATCGGTGATCCCTATTTTTGTAAAGTCATTTATTAAGATAAAGATAGGTAGTTTATCTTGGGATAAGTTTTATCTATTGAAGGGAGGATCTATCTATGTTTGAGAAATATATATATATATGTATGTATGTATGTATGTATGTATGTATTGGGGAACTGATACAAAAGAAGACAAAGAGGGGGATGTTTTGATATGATCTGATGTAAAAACTCTGTTTTGTACTGCTGAGATTTATATATAATAAAATGATAGTGTTCCTATATTTGATGTAACACAAGTAGCATAAGTAATTATATTTTTATTTCAGATGTTGATTTCAATTTGATTTATTAGTGCATTTTAATTATGATTCTACATTTTTAGTTGTAAAGTAATTAGCCATAGCAACAAAAGACCAGAAATGTAAATGACGTCAAACTAGTTTTATTATAAAGAGACTCACAATTTATATAAAGCTATATATGCTATTTTTTAATTAGTTCAAATTTCAAAGGTGTTTAGTTGATTGTCTTGTATAGATTAACACAATAGTAAAGTTACCATGAATGTTCTTTGCAAATATATCAAGTTGTGGAATTCACCTTGCATGGTATATGAGATTTTGACAAATAATGTGTCTAGATTATGTAAATTAGTATCGTGGAAGCAATTATTCCCATTCTTTCCTGGATAGGTGAGTCACCATTATGCCAAGATCAATGGGTGTAGATAAAGGTCCATGAGAAAAATATAAACCCATGAATGGAAATCAACTTAGCCACAAGTGGATTATAGAATCATACCAGAAATGTCATGTTCCAAATCTTAAGGAGAGTGAGGTAAACATGTAGGGTTTCTGGGATCTTAGAATAACCATATATTTTGTTGTCTATGTAAGAGAAAGCTTGTGCATTTTAAGTCTCAGTAATGTTCTTGTAGCGTTTCTATATCTGTTATGAAAATAATACACTAGACTGGAGGATTTTAAGTCCCAGTAACATTCTTGTAGAGTTTCTATATCTGTTATGCCAAGTTCAATGGGTGTAGATAAAGGTCCATGAGAAAAATATAAACCCATGAATGGAAATAAAATTAGCCACAAGTGGATTATAGAATCATACCAGAACTGTCATGTTCCAGATCTTAAGGTGAAAGTGTGAACTTCATGTTTTGTTGGTGAGATTTGATGTTCATAATAACAATGGTGATTGAAATATTTAGGAGTTAAAGAATCCTTTGGTATTATGGTAAGGAAGCTGGAATATCCTTTCCCTACTCCACCCTTCCTCCCTAATAACAATATTTGATCAACTATTTGTAGTACAACTTCCTTATGAGTTTTCAAACTCTTCCATCCCTACACTATTCAATATACTATCAATAAGCTTGAGGTTGATCCTCAACCTATGTGTTGATCCCTGATATCAAGTTAACAAGACCTAATTAGCCGCGAATGATGACATATTTTTTATAATATCTCTTGAGTTTCCATTGATGAAATAATTCCCTAGACTTGTTATTATAACCATGAAATGTTGCACACTGGCTTCTCTCTATTTTCCAAGTCTAGTTGTCGCTCACCCATTGACAATGCATTTGAAATATTCAACAATGATCTTGCAACTAACTTGCTGCTAGTTCTCATGCCACTCTATTCCATGTTGTCCTCTTTTCAAGGGAATCAGAACTTTTATCAAGATTAGAAGCACATTTCTCACATTTCCACACATTTTCTCCACTAAGGAGCTCTGACCTTGTGAAATTATCCAAGAAACCATCAACAAACATTGGAAAATTTGGGGTGTCAATATCTTCTTCCTCTATTTCAGTATGAATAGAGATACCCATATCCAACAAATAGTCTGCACCATTTTCATCATACAAAAATTTCTCAGATTCAACCTCTTCTGATTCCTTTTGACTTTCTTACACTTAATTCTTCTGTGTGTATGCTGTCCAACAAACACCTCAGCAACTCATGGATATCCTGCTGTTGATATCCGCGGGATTGAGAATACTTAGCACAAATAGATCTGAAAAGAGCCTTGGGGATGATGGATCTAATCCCTTTCATCCCCATTTTAAATCCATTTTCATCTCCTTTCCCCAACCCATCTAAAATTGTTTCTACATACAACTTTCTCAGAGCCAAAGTTATTGGTCCTTTGTGAAGTTCTGCTGGTTTCATGAAATGGTCACAAAGCACATCCAATGCAAGCAACTTCCATTAGAGGAAATTTGGGGTCTAAAATGGGCCTTATAAGAAAACGTGGCAACAATAAATTTAGTGAGTTGGAATTCAAGAACCAATATAATTTCAATAAAATGAGTCAACCATAATGGTTGAATTGACATATTTGTCATAAAAGAAAACTACATTTTTTGTTCCTATTTTCAACATATCTCCCCGTGTTTTTACTCAAATTTCAGGCAGGAGAGCTCATTGGATGTGGAATTTAATTCTGCATCCAACGAGTACCCACACTGCATACTTTTGACAAACCTTGCTACCCCAAAAACAAGAAATACCTGAAAAAAATGTGATGATGTCATCATCACATTTTTTCAGGTATTTCTTGTTTTTGGGGTAGCGTGGTCTGTCAAAAGTATGCAGCATGGGTACTCGTTAGATGCGTAATTAAATTCTGCATCCATCAAGATCTCCCACTCAGAATTGAGTAAAAACAGAAGGAGATATGTCAAAAATACAAACACAAAAAGTAGTTTTTTTCATTCTTCCTCTAAAATTAATAACTATTATTTTATTATTTTAACTATTATTTTATAATTTTCCTTAGGAGGCCCATTTTAGACCTCAAATTTCCTCTAATGTGCATAATCGAATTGAAAAAACAAGTATTACCCAAATTCATAAGAGCTCTAACTATATGGATACTACCATTTCATATATCATCCATTTCATCTAAACTCTGAGATTCAGCTTTCCTTGTGATTTCAATTTGGATTTATGAGTGGATTTTAATTATGATTCTACATTTTGAGTTGTAAAGTAATTAGCCATAGCAACAAAAGACTAGAAATGTAAATGATGTCAAACTAGTTTTAATTCTAAAGAGGATCACAATTTATACAAATCTATATACACAAATTTTTAATCAGTTCACATGTCAAAGATGTTTAGTTGATTGCATTGTATATATTAAAACAATACTAAAGTTACATGAATGTTCTTTACAAATATATGAGGTTGTTGACTTCACCTTGCATGGTATATGATATTTTGACAAATAATGTGTCTAGATTATGTAAATTAGTATTGTGGAAGCAATTCTTCCCATTCTTTCCTGGATAGGCGAGTCACCATTATTCCAAGATTAATGGGTGTAGATAAAGGTCCATGCGAAAAATATAAACCCATCTACTTAGCCACACATGGATTATAGAAGCATACCAGAACTGTCATGTTCCATATCATAACGAGAGTGAGGTACACATGCAAGTTTTTTGGATTGTGCATGGAATTGTAGGTCAATTGAGATATTCTTGTATTTGAGTGGTTAGAATTAGTAATCTATTACTAGTTTCATATTATTCCAGTTATTTGATTTCATTTTCACTATGCGATAGCCATTTAATTTTAGTCTTACTTCAGGTTTCATATCAATGTGACTACATTTATTTTAATGGTGATAGTGTGATTTTAAGATGAGTTGGTTCATTTCATTGCCATCTCTATGATAGTGTGTTATCTATAATTTGGTTAACCATGCCTTACGTCCATGAACTTCATGTTAGGTTGGTAAGAGTTGATGTTCATAATATGGAAAGGTTATCGAAATATTTAGGAATTAAAGAATCCTTTGGTATTATGGTAATGAAGCTGGAACATCCTTTCCCTACTCCACCCTTCCTCCCTAATAACAATATTTGATCAACTAACTCCAGTACAACTTCCTTATGAGTTTTCCAACGCTTCCATTCTTACATTGTTCAATATACTATTAGTAGGGTTGAGGTTGATCCTGAACCTATGTGTTGATCCCAAACATCAAGATAATAAGCCCTAATTAGCTGCAGATGATGACATACCTTTTATAATATCTCTTGAGTCACCATTGATGAAATAATTCCCTATACTTGTTATTATAACTGTGAACTATGGCACACCTGATTGGGTATTCTTTGATTGATGTCAACCTTTGAAATCTGGGATTGTCTATGTTTTGAAGGAAGTTTTTTACAAGGCCCATTTTATACCCAAATTTTCCTCTAATGATGTCCAATTTCTTGATTGGAAATTATTTAAGAGATTGTCTTCTTCATCCTCCAATCCATGAAACAAACTATGGAATTTTGAATGTTTAATTTCATACCTTTTGCTTTCCCATACATATCTAGAAATTGCAATAACATGCTTACATTTATGCCATTACCATTTGAAAATGGCAACACATCATCCCGTGAATAACAAACATGTCATATTTATGGATATCCCTACCTTGATACCTGTTATAATCCCTATGACAATTCTACTTGGTTTGTTTGCTATTGACAACAATAATAAAGAAGACAAAGGGAACCCCGCCTTAGTCCTCTAGAGGGATTGAAGAAATTGATGTGAAACCATTTATAGTAATAGAAAAATAGGCTGACATTATAAAACCCATAATCCATGAAACAAAAGGGTAATTGAACCCTATATTAAAGAGAATCATTCTAAAATAAATCCAACTCATTGGTCATAAGCCTTGGAGAAACCTAGTTTCAGTTTCATAGCTATTTTTTTTTATCGATTGTAGGCCTTCTTGCACTGTTCCGATGGCATCAAAATATGCCTTCCAATCATTATACGAAATTTCTAATGTGCTTTTATTTGCATACAGTTCTCTTCATTGTTAAGTGCACCTGTTAATATATGTCATGGGAATAAATATTCATTAAACAAGTTAAGTATGGGTGAGCTATTGTAGAGAAAACATTTTGGCTTCATTTTGCAAAATATCACATAATAGAAAAACTAAGATAGAGCAGAGCATGGGTTAGTAGGCATGAAAATATCTATAACACCATAAAAAACTAATACTAAAATTAAATACAACAGATACTTTATCAATCAACGCATTCCATTCATCAATTAATTGCACGTAACCATATTCTCATATTAATAATGGTGAAAATGATATTTATTAGGTACATTTTTTTGGCATATGTGGCTACTTTCCTTTCATTTTGGACCTAGGGTAAATTCGTGAGAAATCCTAACACTGGTAATGCTAACTTAATTTACTTGAAATTATAACCCTATGAATACTATAACATACTCCCGATTCTTTACATTTTGGAAGTTTAGTCCAATTTTAAGGGTCCCTTTGTCATCATACCCTTGGAGTAGATCAAAATACACAAGAAATCCAATTGGACTATGGAAATATTTCCACCACCTCAGAGTTGCTATATTCCTTAGAGGTGTCAGTGGGATCCCTTCTATTGAATGGTTGACTTCTTTGTAGGTTGTATGCAACTTTTCCCAGCTCAGATAAAGTTAGGAAACGTGGAAACAAAAAACTATTGACTTATTCTTTGGGTCTTTGAGATCAGGAAAAATGAAAGTGAAGGATTTAGAATGGTTCACTATGGGTGAGGATGGACACATACCCTACACAAGTTGTCTCAGAATATGAATTATAGGAATAGGGACCGTGAGTATGAAGGATACTAGCTCAAGCTACGAAAATTATGCTTATGGAGTGTCTAAAATGTTTTTCTTTTCTACGGGTAAAACAAAATATGGGTGAGGATGGACACATACCCTACACAAATTGTTGCGGAATATGAATTACAGGAATAGGGACAGTGAGTATGAAGGATACCAGCTCCAGCTAAGAAAATTATGCTTATGGAGTGTCTAAAATGTTTTCTTTTCTATGGGTAAAACAAAAGTTTTCTTTAGAAGATAGATAAAATTGACTATACAGCTATTAGAGAGGTGGGTTTATAAGAATTTTGAAAACCCTAGTCTTGATTTTGCAAATTTTTAAACTTCAAAAGAACAACATGAAATTCCTTGCTGGACTGCTGACTGAGAATAAGGAGAAAAATAGAGAGAGTAGGGCTGAGAGTTGGTGTAATAATATCTTATAGATGGAACAACCCAACAAAGGTCATATATTATAGCATTTTATCACAAAAATGATTATCGACCAGCAATCGAAATAAAAAAAGGAGGGTTTCAAAGCTTTGAGCTACATAGTCTTGAAAAAAACCTCAGACTCCAAGCAAAGGAAAAAATGTACAGAGTCTACTTGTATAATATTGGTATCCTAAAATATAAGCGGATCATTATAAAAATTAATTCTCATGGTGAATGGCTAGTTTGCTATCATATTCTGCCAACTTATTTAGAATTATGATCCTCAAACGATCATAGATGAGGCAAAGAAAGCCTTGAAGGAAATTAGAGACTACCTTTTGACAAAGATTACACATACACCCAGTTGTTTGAATTTGAGTCTAGAGCACTCTAGTTGCTAAAATATGTTGATGATATGAACTTTCATTATGAGGCATGCAGAGAAATTTATCCAATTAACTATTAGTAGCTTGGCCATCAAAAGAAAAACGGTTTTCACATATTTATTTAGGCATTGGAAGACCACATAGTCCTAAATAAAGGTCAATTCAAAAGGGTTTTTGGTGGGAAAAACATAATGGTATAACATAATGGTATAGGAGGAAAACAAAATGGTATCCTTGAAGAGATACCAAGAAGATAATCTATGCCAATACACTAGAGAAAAATGTCATAGTAAGAAATTGATAAATGGAACATGCATACCATTATACAAAGGAAATGACACGATGAAATGAATTGTGGTCCAACTCTTCATATTTGTGTAATTTCACTTGGATTTATAACTATTCTTATTTTCTTCCCACATGTGTTGGACATAGTTTAGAATATTCGAAGCTCCTTGACTGTGGAGTGTAACTCCCTAGGTATTCTCATAACTAGAGGTCATAGTTAGCATTTGCACATAATTATTTGATCATTCAAATGCTAGCTAGCAAGTATGCATATCATTTCCCTGTGGTTAACAATAAATAGCATTAGCTAAAAAGGTAAACTACAACAACCAAATCACATTACCATTGGTTAATGTGAATTCTTGGTGTTTAACTTCAGTAGTTGTCCTTTGAACATGCAACAAGGGTTACCAT
The DNA here is from genome assembly GCA_001517045.1 of Pseudotsuga menziesii. NCBI lineage: Eukaryota > Viridiplantae > Streptophyta > Pinopsida > Pinales > Pinaceae > Pseudotsuga > Pseudotsuga menziesii. The sequence continues at coordinate 83,049 of LPNX010116360.1, forward strand.
TAATTATCAACCATCAAAAGTAAGTATTTATAGTATCAATCTGCAGTATGCAATAATTATCATTCCTTGTAATTAACCAAAGATAAGTGCAGTAGTATAACTCACCAAAAAATAGTGCTAAATGTGGTTAGTACATGTCCTTTTAGGGAAGAATTGTATCCTTTGGAGAGGCCAAACTATGTTTAACCTCTAAAGAAAGAAAAAATAAACCTAACTCTAATATCTTGACCATTTTCCAGGTATCTAGGAGGTGAATTAGGGCACCTGGTGGAATAGGAGGTGATGTTTTAAGGAAATTAGGGCTTAGAATAGGAATCCAAAATTTTAGGAAGACTTGGAATTTGAGATTTGGAATAATGTTTTGGGTTTTAGGGTTTTGCAAAATCTAGGGTTTTCATATTTTTAGGGTTTTAAGATCTAAAAATGCAGACCTAGGCACAAAATGCCAATGTTTGAAGTATTTCTTATAACAAAAATGATTGAGTGAATAACAAGTTGAATGGGAAATCTAATTACAAGGTTTTGAATTTGAAATTATGTTTAAGAAGAGGTAAACAATGTGGTTGTAGATTCCTTATCCTTCCTACAATAACTAAAAGAAATATCTACTGCGGAACCAGGATGGAAATAAGAGATATTGGATGAAAATGCCTATGATGAGAGGATTGCTCTTATGCTACATGATCTAAAAAAGAAAAAATGTATGCCTTCTCAAGTGATATGATATTTTTATAAGAATTTCCTTTATCTTGTGCCCAATTATAGATTTAAAGGAGAGGGTCTTAATAAAATTCCATTCCTCTCCCGATGCTAGTCATGGTGGCATTTTTAGACCTATTACAGTGTAAGGAGTAAATTATTTTGTAAGAGGATTAAAGGAAATGAAAAAAAAAATTGTGGCTTCATGTGAAAGATTTTGAAGGGATAAAACACATAATGTGAAGTCCAAAATTGTTTCAACCTTTTCCCATTTCCCATGAAAAGTGGTAATCCATTTCTCTGGGTGGGAGGAAAAAATACTATTCTTTTGGTAATTCACCCTTAATATGGTGAATTGATCATCTACCTATAACCAGCATGCTTATTGCACTCTTGGGATGCACTAAGAATTCAAATTCATTTGATTAAGGTAGCTCAATGTTGGTCTATACTGGGAGCCTGCTCTAATTACTTGCATAAATCTAATTTAGGTTCACTCCATATCCAAGGCACTGGTCATTATCATATGATTACACAAAAAAAACATATGCTTTGTTGAGAATGTTTGTAGGTACAATAGGGTTCTTCCCTTGAGGTATTCATATCCCAAACAAGTGAAGGAGTCTAAACTAAGGTGAAATTGGGTTTAGACCTCGTATTTTAATTGCCTGAACTAGCCCTCTAGTTCACTTGGTAACACCTACCAATAAAATATTAATGAAGCCAATAATATCATACCCCTTCATTGACTACAATTTGACATAATCAATGTGCTGGAAATGAAACATTTTTCAGTATATTTTTTAGGAATCCTTTTGGACGCCCTCTCTCTCTTGCTAAGGAAAAAATATTAATGAGAGACTGAAAGGCACTATCAATTACCATGAAACATTTTTCCACAATTTCTTTGAGAATCCTTGTAACCTTGATGTTGTTGCAATATTTGCAGTATGCACCAATCAGAATATTGCATGTTGAGGTGCTGGGAGTCAACCCTATCTGTTGCATTTCATGCAAAAGTTCCATTTCTTGGTTGATCATACCTTCCTTGGAAAAACCACTGATAAGAACATTCAACATTGTGAATGCCAACATTATGAATAAATCTCCTTTTCACCACTTGAACATGCACCCTTATAAACTAGAACAAAGTAATATAAAATGAGTTTGGAGTAACCAGCAATACTTTCCTAGTTTATCATAAAGGAAGGTTTGCAAAAATGGTTTTCATGCATTATCATACATAACAACGCTCTTCATTAAAGTAACCTTTAGAAGGAATAATATTGCATATATTGTGCAAGTTACAATATAGTTACCATCTATCATATTTCTTTACCAAACAAGCTTAAAATCTCGAGTGACCACAATTTTATACTACTTAAGGCCAACTCATGTGTATTCCTTCACCGATGTATATAGGTTTATTCTAAGAGACTTAAGTACATCGCTTGCTTCTAGTTTATTGAATTAAAACAAGCTAATCTTCCTTAAATTAGATTTCTCTACATACTTGACTAAGGATGATGCAGGATTGATAGAATTCTTCTCACTCTAAGACATTTGTCTTAAAACGTCTAGTGGCATAAGATGACATTTAAATCTTGGTGTTAGGGTATTAAAACATTTATTAGGATTTAAACATATCACTGTCTAATTAAATGGATTCTCTACATAGGAAAGCATCTGAATTTTAAGCCAATGCTTCATCAAGTTTTGAAACAACTTGATATAGTTTTTAAGCAGTTTCTAAAGTGAGTTACAACCACCGTTGATGTATTTTAATCAATGCTTGAGATTTAATTATGAATTTTGACTATGGACATACCATTCAACCAAATAAACATAGTTTAAAAATTCAATGAATGGTGAATATGCAACCTAGAAATAATGAATTAGGGATCGTTTTGCAGCTATGGAAAAATACAAATAAAGGCTTTCAAAAAAGTGATTCTCCAGACGAAATGTTCATCTGACTACTTCAAAATAAATAGGGATCGCCACCCCAAGCAGAGATTCACGTTTAGTTTTGAGATTATATGATGGTAATTATGTTTGAAGTGATTTTCATTCAATAATAAAAATACAAACATATAAATAGGTGTTAACTTACTTAGATGAACCTTCAAACTTCAGGGTTGAAGAACCAAGCCCGAGAAAATTCCATTAAGCACAAGTTTATCCACAATTTGCAATTAGTATTTTAAGAAAAAAATAGTTACACATGATTCTTTAAAGGGTTCCTCCACTCACATCAATACTATTTCCAGTCTCGTCGTTTTCTAGCCCTATATACATTCCTCTGTTTTTCATTTTTACAATTGGTACAAAGTACCTCACCTAACTGCTTGGCTTCTCCTTATTCCCCCAAAATAGGATATGATCCCCAAAAATAACAATTGATTTATCTCTTCTAACAACCTAAATTCCTAACTGATTGATACTAGGGAGGATATTAGTTCCCCCTCTCTCAAATGTTATCACAAACCATTAAACAATTGGTTATAGCTTATTTAAATCAAAGTTGACTCCTAAATTCTGGGAACCAACTCCCTAAAAAAAGATTATGACTTCCTAAAGTCATCAACTGAACTTTACTAATGCCCATGCATCAAAGGATGGGAAAAAAAATATTATGCTGAGAATAGGGTGTTGCACACTTTTTATTCCAATGAACCTCTTAAAGTACACAAGATGACTGCTTGCAAGGTTTAGGTTGTAATCATGGTCAATCATACCCATAGGAAAACGTAATGCAAATTGCCATGTTTACAAGTTTGTAGGGATAATGTCCAATTTTCTTTCATTTTCAAGGATCTAAAGCATTGCCCATTTTTCAAGACATCAACTTGTATGATAGGGGAATATGTTCCATCATCATCATCTTCCTCTTCTGGAATCCAATTCTATTGTCCTGATATACGAACATATCTCCATCTATGAAACTTGAATGCAATATATAACATTTGTCTTGCTATCCAATACCTACAACAATGGATGCAACATCACATATCACTAGTAGAAACATAAACATTGCAATCTATTCTATTAGGAGCCATAACTTGAGACATAAAAAAAGCTCACCTAAATGATAGCTTGGTATGATTTACCCTACATTCTATTTGTTCCCCATGTTTGTCATGGATTCTTATATCCCAACCAAAATGGAAAATATATGATAATAGTTCCTTAGAAGGTGAGGATGTCATGTATGTTTTATTTGTTTCCCTAAGTGATTTTTCATTCTGAAAAAAATATCGAAACACCAAAAATGGCATAAATATGCTTAGATGCACACCTACGCCTCCACTTTTCTTCATTCCAACTTGTACCTTTGAATATAACTTATAACGAAAAAGAGCTTAAAATTGTATTCTCTATATTTGGCCACTCATGGGATTGAAATGTTGGTAATGGTATTTCTTGGAGTTCTCCACACGCTCTACCTGTTTTTGGAAGGATGTAGTTGTACTTGTAAAACCAAATACCTTCATTCCTTAGCCATTTATCATCCTTGTTAGAGTACACTAAATCACCAATTTTTGAATACAACAACTTTCAATATGCTAGTGATAGACTCGATTGGCTTCCATTCTTAACAATTTGATATGCATAAGCCTATGAACATATAATCATTAGAAATGGAAATAAAAATATAATGAATAAATCATGAAATAAGGCTTATTTATAATTGAAATATAAAAGAAACAAAACAATAAATACTTACAACTAGCATTGATTTGAGGAAAATTTGGTTTCTTGGAAATAGACTCCTTTTGAATCTCTTTCTTGTCATATACATGATCTACAAGCACTTCTTTCAGTTTTCTTTGTCCTTTTTCCATCTTAAAATTTTTCACAACGCCCTTCCAATGTCATTCAACATCTTCTAGGTATCTTGCTTTCACCTTATGATCACCTTTTCTAGATGGTTGCATTGTAAACCAATCACCAATAGACAATTTCAAAGGAATCCAACTCCCTCCATTGTCCTTTTCGTTGTAGAGTACAATTGAACTCAATTCATTATTTGGATGTTGATTTGACATTTTTCATGAAAGTGACCTACATACAAAGTAGTGATGATAATATAAATGTTGTATGATTTTACAAATCCTATGAATACTAACAAGTAATATATACATATGATAAAATATGAAACTTTCTACCTATATATAAGGCCTCTTTAGAATTTTACCATACAAACAAATAGTTATTTTTAAAAATACAGGTTGTTATTTGCTTATACAAAGGTTACCCTAGCTAGAATCTTCAAGGATTTAATGTACTTGAAGGGATTTCAACCTTGACGAAGGGGTTACCCTAATGCCCTGATGTTGCCCTCATTTGGCATAGGTTTCAAAATGGATTAATCCAAAATCCTTTAGCAGTAGTGATGGAGCTTGAGTAATAAAAACAAGCTAATTCTAGAGAAATAATCATGTAGTTTCCTATAGAAGCAACCTAGGAAATAAGAACTCTGTGTATAAGCTTTCAAACACTCATATAGCAACAATAAATCCTCAACAAACCCCTTTGTGTAACTCAACAAATACCAACAGCATGATTAATGAAGAGTTTGGGCAAAGAAAGGCATAAATTAGTCCTAAGTCATGTTTTAGGCAGTGCCCTTTGCAAGATCAACTTCAATAAATTTTGAAAAATTATGACTCCCTAACACAATACCCTTAGTCATTATCATGTAAAAAAAAATTATTATTCAAGGAGAGGTTCATATGTTTACACCAATGGAGGATTGTTACCAGTTTAGATAATGCTTCTTCAAAAGAATTTGAAGTGGCTGATTGAGTGTGGATTGATTTTTTGACTATTGTCTTTGTTTAAAAGTAAAAACAACTCTATCAACACTGTGGGTTCAATTATTTCCATCGGTCAAGTGCATAGGCACAGCTTTATCACATAGGAATATTATAGCAACTGGTGCTTAGGGTTTTGCATCAGACAGCAAGGAAATTCAACAAGTTACACCCTTTCCAAATCCCATTAGACTCTGAATTCATCCATATAGACATCGACAGAGTCATGGATCAAATGAGAAAAGATGATTAACACAGAGTGTTGAAAAGGGCCAGGGGCATTGCAGAACCCAACTGAAATCCTATGTTAGGAAAATATTCCCTAAGGGAAACTCAAAGGGGTTTTTTCTTTATATTCTAGGGATATTTAAATCAAGAACCAAATTCACCCAAATAATGTAACTAACTATATTCAAGAAAGAAAAAAATCTGAGACATAGCTTAAAGAACATACTAGAGAACACAACAAAAAACTCTCCAGATATAAATCAACAGATCATCCACTGGAGATTGGCAGCTATGTATCTTCAACTTGCTGGAGGAAAACCAATGATTCCCAGCTTAATTCAAACAAACATAGTAAACATCGTGCCTTCCCTTCCTGTGAGTTTTCAATTGTAGAGCTTCATCTCCTTTCCCACAAACTGTATTAGAGTTTCATCAAATCTTCCCGACTCAATGGGTGAGAATTCATTAATGTTGTGCCTGTTTTGTGTGTAAATTATAATGCATTCTCTTAGACCGCAATTATGATGATCATTCACCAGTCCATCCTGGACCGCTTAACTACAACATTGAAAAATTGTGTGTAGAAATGATGTTTGCACCTTGAATGTTGATGCAGCGGGTTCTGTAGGAGAAAGCCAACTAAGAGGTTCTCTGCTGGCGGTGGACTGTTCTCAGATGTGACGGTGTATATACATTAAAATTTGTTGGTGTCCATCCTGCGTGAAAACTTCTCACCACTCATTCCTGGGTGTCGGTTGTGAGGGACCAATGAATTCACCAGCCAAATCAAATTCTTCTCAGAAAGAATCAAATTCATCTGAGAAAGAAACAAGCAAAAAAATGAATCTGAGTAACTTAGGTTTAGGAACGAACCCGATTAACTCATCTAAAAAATGGCCATGATGCCCATTTCCATTCATTCCAATGAATTCACCAGCCAAATCAAATTCATTTGTGAAATAAGCAAGAAAAAAACGAACCCCAATCAACAAATTTGGCTAGTGAGCCCACTGCTTGCTTTTCTCTTTTCCTTTTCAAAGGGAAACCTAGGGTGGGACTGATTTAGAATTCGTTCAGTGGTTATTCAATCATTTGGAATTTGATTAAGATAAAGTTTTATCATTTTTTATATGAATTTACGATTAAGATGAGGTTTATTTTTTTTATATTTTACGATATGGGTGTCATTGGGTGGGTCGATGTGGATGTCACTGGGTGGATTGGTGGGTCAATGGGGGTGGGATGGAAAAAACGTAAAATCAAATTTTATTATAATTTTAGTTTATATAAAGAAAATAACTATAATTAAACATATTATTTTTTATATTAATATAAATTGTTTTTGGTGGATTAATGGGTAGGTAGGTAAGAGAGAAAAAAAGTAAAATCAAATTCTATTATAATTTTAGTAACATTAAAAATAGTTTTTATTTGTTATTTTGTTAGTATTTAAATGTTTTAATTATTTTTGGATGTAATAATTAAATATATTTATTTTTTAAATATTATTTAATAATATTAAAAATACTAAATATCTTTTATCTAGTATTTCAAGATAAGTCCATTTAAAATTAAATATTATTTAGTATTCTTTTTAAAAAATTGATTAATAAATGTTTTTAGTATTTCAAAATGCTTCCACTATAATTTTAATTAGTGCGAAATTTATGTTTTAGAGGAGTTGGAAGTAGTGATCAAATAAAATATTCTATATTTATTAGTTAAAGTCTATTTATCTTATTTCGAGGTGATCTTTTCAAGAACTTAACCAAGGTGAGGTTGATATGGAGTTAGCTATTGTCAAATAAAAACATGACACATAAGCATCATGTGTCCAACTCAACCATAATGGTTGACTAAAGATATTGAAATTCTATTGGTTTGAAAATCCAACTCATCCATGGCACAATTTTTTATAAGGCCCATTTTAGACCCCAAATTTCCTCTAATGACACTCCTACATCATGTGACCTGAGCTTTGACATAGCGCACAACAACGATATCTGATAAAGTCTATCAAAGTCTGTCGCATGGCTTCATAGTTGGTAAAATGCAAAATAATACTCAAATATTTCAGTTCAAGAGCATTTCACATAACAAACGAAATTGCTTTAAACTTTAATAGAAATTGGACAAAAATCAAAAGAATTGTTGAAAATTGAATGAATTATTATGAATCTTTAATGAAAAATCCACCAATGCCATAAAAATTGAGCAGCTAACTGCTTTTTTCCTTGATAGATGTCCACTTATAATGCCAAACATGTAAAAACATTTGATTCACTTCCTCAAAGTAACGTATGGGAATTATTGAATTTCTTGTTGCTTCATTCCATTTTAAACCAAGACCAAAATGTCCATAAGAGTACAAAGAAAGCTTTTGTGTTAAGATTGATATCCAATTTTTGCGCCTTGGATGTTCTTGGTAAAAATGAGGGTATGGATAGGGGGGTTGTCCAAAACAACCTTGTATGGTGAAATTTTTGTAGCACCATGATAGGTGGTATTGTACTACTTTTTCGCAAGGGGGGTGAAGGCGGGGTGAGGAAACTACTAAACATAGTGTCCATATCAATCAATGTAAAAACCAAAGGATAACAATATTTTTATGGTCAACACCTCACAACCTCCATTACTTGTTATTAACTCCAATATATCAAGTTTTGCAGTATCCAAAAGTATTATGACATGTATCATCATCGTGGACATTGATGTTGTCATCATCATCATCATTAATGCCATATGGTACATAAACATCATCTTGATCATCATCCTCATTAACATCATCATCATCATCAACATTAAGTACATCATCAACAAAATCATCGTCATCATTGTCATTAGGGTCACACATATTCCATTAGTGTTCCTAATCACTCATCGACATTAGGATTCATGTCATGTAATTGTTAAGGTCATTTATATGTCATTACATTCATTGTGATGATAATAGGTTTGTTTAGATGTTGTTACAGACATTTGGGTGCCATTAGAATAAATTAGGATTCAAAAGTGATACCACATGCATAATCATCATTGACGTCCACCTCCACATTGCCATCATCATCATACAATAAATCAACATCATTGTTATCGTCGTAGTCATCATCAATATAATTGCGATAATTATGAGCAAGGAGCCATACTACCTCACAAGAATGGACGATATAGTCTTATAGTTATAAAATAATATCTATACGCTCCATCATATTTATCATAATGCATCATTGTCATGTTGCTAGGGCCAATTGTATGCCATTAGGGTCTATCAAATGTTTTTGGGGACACTCAAATGTCATTAGAGCAATTTAGGTGACATTAAGGTAATTTACCCCTCATTAGGATTAATCAAGATCCAAAAGTTCCATGATTACAATCATTTAGGTGCCACTATAATAAATCTAGATCTAAAAGTACTATCACATGAATCATGATCATTGACATTGACATTTATATATCTGACATTATGTTGGATGTTTTTTGAACACAATTCCTAGCTCTAAACCTAGTGCACTTCCTAAAGCGGTTCCTTTCAAAATTTCTGGAATTATTCTAGGAACTTTACCTGGATCTATACCTAGCGCTATGTTGGATGTTTTCTAGGAGCAATTCTTGGACCTATACTTGGCTCTATGTTGAATTTTTTTTCCTGCCGAAATTCATGGCACAATTCCTGTCGTTAACCGTGGATTAATATATGGTGCTATGCTATTCAGGACATTTTTTTGGAGGCTATTCTTGGCGTTATATGGGATGCTTTTGTGGACACTAATTGGGACGTTAATTGCGATAATAATTGTGATGCTTATTGGGACGTTAATTGGGATTCTAATTATCGTGAAAATTAGTGCCAACTTTTAAAAAGGGACGATAATTGAGATGCTAATTCGGATGTTAATTGGGATGCTAATTAGGATTCTATTTGGGATACTAATTGGGACGTTAATTGGGATGCTAATTAGCATCCAAAATAGAACCAACTTTTAAAAGGGATGCTAATTGGGATGCTAATTGGAACGCTAATTGGGATTCTAATGGGGATGTTAATTGGGACACCAATTGAGACGTTAATTGGGATGCTAATTAGCATCCAAAATAGTGCCAACTTTTAAAAAGGGACGCTAATTGGGATGCCAATTGGGATGTTGATTGGGAGGCTAATTGGGACACTAATAAGGATGCTAATTTGGATGCTAATTGGCGTCCAAAATTGTACCAACTTTTAAAAGGGATGTAAATAATGCCATTAAAAGTATCATCCCATGGAAAAGCATCCACTTTGTTTAAAAATGATGAAAAATACACTAAAAGTGATAGTAGACACTAAAAAGGAAGCTAAAAGATATGCTAATCATAGGGTTTTGTTGTAGTGAATGAACAAGGGTGTTAAAGACGAGGTAGAATTTTTCTTATTTTCCACATTGAGCCATTGATATTTTTGTGGAGTCAACACTCCAACGTTTGAGGAAAGACCTCTTATCCACACTTCATGCAGATATGTTAGTGGCTAAAACCAAGGATTATAAATATGTGGAATTTGTGGTATGGATTTTCACATTCGTCAGAATTTTTTGGTTGTTGGAAATGTTACTAGTCCTTCAAAAATATATCCCCATTACCCCTCATTATAATAGATTCATTAATGCCTTCATTAGTTGTCTTTGGTGGGTTCATAACCAACTGACAAATGAGTTATTGGAAGGCCTAGTGATGTTTGAAGAGGAGGTATGTTAGGTCAATAGTGAAAGATTAAGATTTCTTTTTTTTACAAAAATCATCTACATAATTAAAAAGAACCTACTCTTTGTACCATTTGCAAATTTGAAACATACTTTTACAGTTGCACCATCTTGCATTTGTTATTGTGGTTATCATATTTTTGCAGTTTGTTTTATTGTTTTGATTCTACACCATATACTTCATTTCATCACACAAAAAACACCATTCTAGAACTAGAAAATCCTAAGTAGTCTCTCAAGATGCAAGTATTTCTTCCTATTCAAGGTATGGTTCCCACATTAACACCTCAATGCAAATCGTTAGAGATACCATCACGTTGGGGACATTCATGGGACTTTATGATTAGCTCAAACATTATTAGACATAATTTTCTTTGTTATCCCACTCACTCCCTTATTACACCAACTGCACCACCAAGATGAGGATCAACACCACCAAGATGAGGATCATCATCCTCATTATCATGATCATCATCAAAATTAAGTACATCATCAACAAAATCATCGTCATCATTGTCATTAGGGTCACGCATATTCCATTAGTGTTCTTAATCACTCATCGACATTAGGATTCATGTCATGTAATTGTTAAGGTCATTTATATGTCATTACATTCATTATGATGATAATAGGTTTGTTTAGATGTCGTTACAGACATTTGGGTGCCATTAGAATAAATTAGGATTCAAAAGTGATACCACATGCATAATCATCATTGACATCCACCTCCACATTGCCATCATCATCATACAATAAATCAACATCATTGTTATCGTCATAGTCATCATTAATATAATTGCGATAATTATGAGCAAGGAGCCATACTACCTCACAAGAATGGACGATATAGTCTTATAGTTATCAAATAATATCTATACGCTCCATCATAATTATCATAATGCATCATCGTCATGTTGCTAGGGCCAATTGTATGCCATTAGGGTCTATCAAATGTTTTTGGGGACACTCAAATGTCATTAGAGCAATTTAGGTGACATTAAGGTAATTTACCCCTCATTAGGATTAATCAAGATCCAAAAGTTCCATGATTACGATCATTTAGGTGCCACTATAATAAATCTAGATCTAAAAGTACTATCACATGAATCATGATCATTGACATTAACATTTATATATCTGACATTATGTCGGACGTTTTTTGAACACAATTCCTAGCTCTAAACCTAGTGCTTCCTAAAGCGGTTCCTTTCAAAATTTCCAGAATTATTCTAGGAACTATACCTGGATCTATACCTAGCGCTATGTTGGATGTTTTCTAGGCACAATTCTTGGACCTATACTTGGCTCTATGTTGAATTTTTTTCTTGCCGAAATTCATGGCACAATTCTTGTCGCTAACCGTGGATTAATATATGGTGCTATGCTATTCAGGACATTTTTTTGGAGGCTATTCTTGGCGTTATATGGGATGATTTTGTGGAAACTAATTGGGACGTTAATTGCAATGGTAATTGTGATGCTTATTGGGACGTTAATTGGGATGCTAATTATCGTGAAAATTAGTGCCAACTTTTAAAAAGGGACGATAATTGAGATGCTAATTCGGATGTTAATTGGGACGCTAATTAGGATTCTATTTGGGATACTAATTGGGACGTTAATTGGGATGCTAATTAGCATCCAAAATAGAAACAACTTTTAAAAAGGGATGCTAATTGGGATGCTAATTGGGATGCTAATTGGAACACTAATTGAGATTCTAATGGGGATGTTAATTGGGATGCTAATTGAGACGTTAATTGGGATGCTAATTAACATCCAAAATCATTTCCAACTTTTAAAAAGGGACGCTAATTGGGATGCTAATTGGGACACTAATAAGGACGCTAATTGGGACGCTAATTTGGATGCTAATTAGCGTCCAAAATCGTACCAACTTTTAAAAGGGATGTAAATAACACCATTAAAAGTTTCATCCCATGGAAAAGCATCCACTTGGTTCAAAAATGATGAAAAATATACTAAAAGTGATAGTAGACGCTAAAAAGGAAGCTAAAAGATATGCTAATCACAGGGTTTTGTTGTAGTGAATGAACAAGCGTGTTAAAGATGAGGTAGAATTTTTCTTATTTTCCACATTGAGCCATCGATATTTTTGTGGATTCAATGCTCCAACGTTTGAGGAAAGACCTCTTATCCACACTTGATGCAGATATGTTAGTCGCTAAAACCAAGGATTATAAATATGTGGAATTTGTGGTATGGATTTTCACATTCATCGGACTTTGTTGGTTGTTGGAAATGTTACTAGTCCTTCAAAAATATATCCCCATTACCCCTCATTACCAATTGACAAATGAGTTATTGGAAGGCCTAGTGATGTTTGAAGAGGAGGTATGTTAGGTCAATAGTGAAAGTTTAAGATTCCTTTTTTTAACAAAAATCATCTACATAATTAAAAAGAACCTACTCTCCGTACCATTTGCAAATTTGAAACATACTTTTACAGTTGCATCATCTTGCATTTGTTATTGTGGTTATCATATTTTTGCAGTTTGTTTTCTTATTCTGATCCTACACCATATACTTCATTTCATCACATAGAAAGCACCATCGTAGAACTAGAAAATCCTAAGTAGTCTCTCAAGATGCAAGTCTTTCTTCCTATTCAAGGTATGGTTCCCACATTAACACCTTAATGCAAATCGCTAGAGATACCATCACATTGGGGACATTCATGGGAATTTATGATTAGCTCAAACATTATTAGACCTAATTTTCTTCGTTATCCCACTCACTCCCTTATTCCACCGACTGCACCACCAAGATGAGGATCAACACCCTCGTTAACCCTCCCCTCACCACCAGGAGGAGGTATTCCTCAACAACCAATGGATGGACCTAGTCACCCATTAACACTAACATTTTTTGGAAAGTTTAAATCTCCTATATTTTTCTGAAATGATAAATGATCCAATCCAACATGACCCAACATTGCCACAAATGTAGGTCAAATTCACCTTATACATTCTCAAATTCAAGTAGAAATAGGGAGATGATCCAACCAACCACAGTGATGTCATTTCATAGTATGGTGCTTTTCTAATAGCGTAATCAAAGATACCATTCACCTTCATCTATTCTAGTGAACCCTCATATGGATAATGGCTAAATGGAATGCTAATCTACCATTTGGTACCCATTCCACATTTGGGTCCATAGCTACCGTCTTTCTCACTTATTTCCAAATAAAGATATATCATGATCTTGGTTTAAGATTATATCTGAATTTAGGCAGAGTTCATCCATTCACATTGTGGATCACATCCATGAATGGAATATATGTAAGACATTGTGCAAAATCACAATTCTACCTGCGTTCTTACTAGATTGGTTCCTAAAATCATACATTTCCATGATCTCCAAGGATGTAGCAACTACCATGCCTAGAATGGAAGATGAGTTCATCCTCAAATCCCAAAATTTTTATTTAATATATGTCAATCAGGGTATTTGTTCACACTCATTCCCGATACCCCTAAGTATCTTTATTTGGATCAAGCTCCCTCGAGTATATCACACTCTATTGATGGGATCGTTGGGATTGTCTCTCATCAATTGATTATCACTGCTATGATCTCTTAGATTTGACTAGCTTAGGAAAAGTCTATAGTATATGATTAAAAAGTATGCAAATGGTGGCCTTTATACATGACATGCACCCCATAACAAATGCGAGGCTTCACGAGTCCCTAGTGTAACACACTATCTACACTCCATTTAAATGATTTAGTCAGTTTTAAATTCTCTCCCGCATTGTTTTACTTAAAACAAGTGAAGGTTCATTAAAACTCGGAGGAGTTGGATAAAATATATTTATCGATAGAATTTATAATGTGACCATTATAATAGTAATCAATATGAAGGAATTACAAGTTTAATATTTTCCATGTTGCAGATATGATCCAATAAGCTACTATATCGCGACAAACCTATTGGCTATCCCCCCCTCTCTCTATTTCTAGGATGGTACCCAAGGTTAACTGTATTCTAGAAATTCTCAAGGCTTTGTCAACATAGGGATCAGGGCAACTAAAACAATATACTCATTGAGAACTCAACAATTCACTTAACAAAAATGAATCTAGGTGGAGAGCATAAATAAAAATAATATTCATAGAAAGACCTTTGCATGGTATTATGATATGACATGAAGTAGGATAAAAGTTTGTATTAGATTATATCTTCTATTTTGTCTTAGATTTTGTATCATTCTTCTTTCATGTTTTTCTTCATTTTTATTTTGTTGTGTTCTCATTATTAAGCAATCATTTTCTTTTATTATTCTTGGACTAATTGAAAGACCAAAAGGACAAGATTGAATTCATCCTTCTACTCTTCTTCTTCTTGGTCTCAATGGACTCCTACTTCTGTGCATTCCAATACTCACTTGTAGTTCTTCTCCTTCCCTTTCTCTTTCTTCTAATGGACTAATACTTCTCTGCATTCTAGTCCTCCTTTGTTGAACTTCTATTTTTTCCAATTGCACGTCTTCTCTTTCTATTTTATACATTTTCATGTGACTGCTAGTTCTACCCATTCTAGTCTTAATTTGTAGTATTTTCCTTTCTCTTTCTCTTTTTTCAAATTCCCATTCTTCTCTTTGTCTTTTTTCAAATTCCAATTCTTCTCTTTTTCTTTCTTTCAATTCCTCATCTTCTCTTTCTATTTCATACATTTTCATTTGACTGCTAGTTCTACCCATTCTAATCTTAATTTGTAGTATTTTCCTTTCTTTTTCTCTTTTTTCAAATTCCCATTCTTCTCTTTTTCTTTTTTCAAATTCCAATTCTTCTCTTTTTCTTTCTTTCAATTCCTCATCTTCTCTTGCTCCTGATAGTTTGACCATTTCAATCTCTGATTGGAAGCCTATTTCTATGCATTCCAATCCTTACTTGGAGCAGTTCTTCGGCTTCCCTTTCTCTTTCTTCTAATGGACCAACACTTTTATGTATTCTAATCCTAGTTTGTCGAACTTCTCTTATCGCTGCTAGGATCTCTTAGATTTGATTAGCTAAGGCAAAGTCAATAATGTATGATTAAAAAGTATGCAGATGGTGGCCTTTATACATGACATGACATGCACCCCATAACGGACGTGACGCTTCACGAATCCCTCGTGTTACATACTATCTACACTCCATTTAAATGGAGTAAGCTAGCTGTGGAGCAATCCTTCCTCATTGGACGGAGGAAGAGCAAAGTTAGCGTTGACTTTGCTCCTCCTCCGTCCGATGGAGGGAGTTTTGCTCCACAGCTAGCTCACTCCCATTTAAATGATTTATGCAGTTTTCTTTCATTGTTTTAATTATTTGTTGCATCTTAAAACAAGTGAAGATTCATTAAAAGTCAAAGTAGTTGGTTAAAATGTATTTATCGATAGAGTTTATAAAGTGACAATTGTAAAAGTAATCAATATCAATGAATTATAAGTTTAACATTCACCATGTAGCAGATTTAATCCCGTCAGCTTCTATATCGCGACAAAACAGCTCTGGAAATGCTGTTTTTAAACTATGGAGGGATTGAAACCGACGCCAGGGTTGGCACCCACTTTGAAGGTGTGTTGAATGGCAATACTACTCATGGAATTTGTTATCGTGAAGGTCCAAGTAAGGCAGCCCCTTGATGTTTTTGTTGTTGTTAGCCCCATGTTGTTGTGTTTTTTTGGACCTGTTTCTGCTGTAAAACAAGAGTTGTATTTTTGGGATGCAAGAAAAGAACACAAATGCGGTAGGAATTTCAGATGGCGGACACCTGTCAAAATGGCTGATAACAATCAAAATCTGAAAGGTTTTCTATATTCTAAGCTAAATTTTGACGGTCTCTGTAAAATCTTAGTTGTATTTGACGGGTAAATTGCCCATGACCGGTCAAATTCCATCCCGCCGCCAATGCGGCAATCCGAGAACTTGTTTTTCGCCAATATGATTTTAGGGTTTTATGGGTTTTAAATCGATTCAGAACTTCAGAATTGAATTTGAACAATGAATCACATCATTTGAATCCCGAATGAAAGAATTTGTATGCCAGTGATCACGATCCTTGCTCTGGGCTTCTGCCACTCTTGTACTCCTTTTGTTTGGAACTGAATAAATTTTTACGAATGAACTAGATTGGGTAGCACGTGGACTTGCTGCCATCGATCAAGTTTGCCTCCTATTAGAGATTCATCAGATGATTCAGATCCCATCGTAAGTGTTTGTTTCAGACGTAGAGGTTTTCGTACCATATTCAACATGCAGTATGATTCAGATCCCATCGTAAGTGTTTGTTTCAGACTTAGAGGTTTTCGCACCATATTCAACATGCAGTACAGTAATAAATGCTGTGGTAGCTGTATTGTGGGTCGTTGGATCTCAAACAAGTTGAGATCTAACAGTCCACAATGCAACAATGCAACAGACTTAGAGGTTTTCGTACCATATTCAACATTTATTACATTACATGTAAAATATTTTTTGCCTTGGTACCCAGTCCGTTTTTTGCGGAATAAAGTTTCAATACAGTTTGCATGTGAAGTCCAGTATACCATTATTTTAGCTGCAACGGTTTTTAATATCCAGTCACATCGCGTTTAAAACTAACCCTTTAAATTTTTTTATGCTCCATCGCATAGTTTCAACCTTCATTTTTTTTAATACCCCATCGTATAGTCCATATCAATTGATCAAGACGTTGAAATTCCTATTCTATAAAGTTCAACTCATTATTAAAAATATTCATTTATGTCATGCACTCTCGACTTAGTTGTACAAGATGCCCAATAATAATTACTAGTTTACTACTAGGCCCGAAAAGAACTCAAAACTTTGTGTCTAGTGCCTATGTGAACCTCGCTACCAATGTCTACTCTTTTTTCATCAAAATGAAATTTAAAAGGCCTGTTTGACGAGTCCTCCTCTACAAGACTTCATTTCTTGCATGAATATCATGGACTCACAACAACTATAAACAACACTCGATGTCATGCAAATACAAATAATGGCATGTAGCTACGATCACAAACTGTGTTGAGGTCAATTTGTGCATTGCTAAAAAGAGGTGTCATCGAGCACACGACATGGAGAAACAATAGTTAGTAATAAAATAAAATAAAAAAGAATTGTTGGCTCATTAATAGTCTTCAATTTGATGGGTGGCATGATCATGATGTAAACCCCCTTCGTCCTTCTAAACATTTGTGTTTTATCACAAAATTTTTCCTCAGCGCCACCAAAATACATATAAAAATTACTTGTCTTTACATCCTCTTCCCTTTAGATCCTCATCTCATTGTCATAACTAAGTATTAGTATGCATGCACATCCTCACCTTATAATACGAATTGGGTCAAGGCGCAGAGACAACCATAAAATATTAAATGTGTTTGGACGCAAAGAGTAAGAAACAACTATAAGTAAGAGTAATGATGATGTTGATGATGATGATGGTGGTGGTGATGAAGATGATGATGATGATGATGAAGATGCTGACAACAACAATGATGATGATGATGATGGTGATGAAGATGATGATGATGATGATGAAGATGACGATAATGAAGACGACGATGAAGATGATGACGACGACGACGATGATGACGACGACGACGATGATAATGAAGATGGTGATGATGAAGATGCCGACGACGATGACGATGATGATGAAGATGATGATGATGATGATGAAGATGGTGATGTTGATGATGATGATGGTGATGGTGATGACGATGAAGATGATGATGATGTAGATGACAATGATGATGATGATGCTAATGAAAATGGTGATGTTGATGATGGTGATGATGATGACGATGAAGATGATGAAGGTGAAGATGATGATGATGATGGTGATGAAGATGATGATGATGAAGATGGTGATGTTGATCATGATGATGATGATGATGATGATGATGGTGATGATGATGACGATGAAGATGATGATGATGAAGACGATGACCAAGACGATAATGATGATGATGATGATGAAGATGGTGAGGATGATGATGATGATGATGATGATGATGATGAAAACGATGATGATGAAGATGACGATGATGACGAAGATGATGATGATGATGAAGATGATGATGATGATGGTGGTGGTGGTGGTGGTGGTGGTGGTGGTGGTGATGATGAGGATGACAAAGATGATGATGATGAAGATGATGCAAATGATGATGATGATGATGATGATGAGGATGAGGAAGATGATGATGATGAAGATGACGACGACGATGATGATGTTTTTGATGATGATAATGATGGTAATGGCGATGATGTCGGTGATGATGGTGATGATGATGATGACAATGATGATCATGATGATAGAGACGATGATGATCAACATGATGATGATGATGAATACAATGATGATGAAGATGACGGCGACGACGACGATGATGATGAAGACGACGACGACGACGATGATGATGATGAAGACGATGGTGATTAACATGATGATGATGATGAAGATGATGGTGATGATGATTGAGACGATGATGATGAACATCATGATAATGATGATGATGATAATGATGATCATGATGATGAAGACGATGACGATCATGATGATGATGACCATGATGTAAATTAAAATAAAATAAAACATTAAGTAATCTTAGATTTTATTTTGTTTTGTGAATCAATAAAAGATTTTTTTTAACTATGTTGATTTACTACCTTGTATATATTTACAGATATACATATTGATTTACAATATATATATATATTAAACCACTTCATGTATATTAAGAATTAATTTTATTATTTTATTAAATTAAATTTTGCAACCTTCTATTATAATTTTTATTATTATTATAATTATTTGTAATTTGTTTTATTTTTTATTATTAAAATGTGATCTAACAATTAATTTTGGAGATATAATACATCATTTGTAGTTTGTTTTATTTTTTATTATTCAAATATGATCTAGGAAGTAATTTAGAGAGATAAAATTGACATGATTCAATGCTAATTACCCTTAGCATACATGATTGTATATTCTATTATTGTGTACCATATTAATGAGTGCTCTCTTATTATTTATATTTATTTGTCATTCCATTATACTTAATCTAATTAATTTGTTTGGTTAATATTATGTATATGAATCTATATGCAATATATGTTTATAAAGATTTGGTTTATTTTTACATGTTATAACAAAAGTGTAAAATTTCTTTTATAAGTTCTTATACATTTATCGATGACCTTATTATAATTTTGTGTTTTTGTCTATATATGTTGTTTGATCATTTGAAGTTTCCTCTTATCAATTACAAATGTGCTTGAGAATATTTTAGGGTCTTTATCCCCTCTATTCATTTGATGATGATGATGAAGATGACGATGATGATGATGATGCCAAAGATGATGATGATGAGGGTTATGATGATGATGATGATGATGAGGGTCATGATGATGATGATGATGATGAAGATGATGATGATGATGATGTTGATGCTAATAATGATGATCATGATCATGATGCTCATGATGTTGATGATCATGATTATGAAGACGATGATGATCAACATGATGATGATGATGATGATGATGATGATGATGATGATGATGAGGGTCATGATGATGAAGACAATGATGATGAAGACAACGACGACGACGATTATGATCATCATCATCATGAAGATGATGATGATGAACATCATGAAGATGATGATAATGATAATGATCATGATGATGATTATCACGATGACGAAGATGATGATGATCATGAAGATGATGGTGATGATGAGGACAACGACGATGATGATGAAGGTGAAGATGATGATGATTTCAATGATGATGACGACGATGACGATGATGAAGACGATGATGATGAACATGATGACGATGATGATGATCATGATGATGAAGACGATGATGATGAACATCATAATGAAGATGATAATGATGATGATGATCATGATGATGAAGAGGATGATGATCAACATGATGATGATGATGAAGATTATGATGATGATTATGATGATTATGATGATGTTTATGATGATTATGATGATGATGATTATGATGATGATTATAATTATGATGATTATGATGATGATGATGATGATGATGAGGGTCATGATGATGATGATGATGATGATGATGAACAGTGTGCAAAGTCTTGTAGGAGCTATAATCTGAACTGGTTCAACTGATTCTGTCGAAACTTTGAACCTGAGATGTGTTTCTTCTAAGCATTTAATTTTTCTTTAATAATTAGTTTTACCTCGATTATGGCACAAATTACAAGCTTTTGTTATTTTATTCTATTATATGTCTAAAACATTCTATAGAGTGCAAGCTTGTGTAATCTTATTCTATTTAATGGTCTAGAACAGAGTCCTCTATGAGCTATAATTTGAACTGATTCTGTCGAAACTTGAACGTGAGACCTCTTTCTCCTTTAAAGACGCATTTAATTTTTCTTTGATTGTCAGTTTTACATGGCCCTGTGTCATACTTTTCAAGCCTTTGTGATTTTTTTCTATTATGGGTCTAAAACATTTTGTAGAGTGCCATATGAGCTACAAGTATAATGACTGCATACAATTCAACCTAAACCCCATTTATCCTTTAAAGAAGCATTTTTTTTTATTTTTATGCTCACTTTTACCTGAATTACAACACACTTTGCAAGATTTTCCCATTTACTGGTTTGGATTTTGGAACAATGTATAGTTCCCTGGGACTCATGGGCTAAAATTTTAAATGACTCCAGTAAATTGACCCTCATACCTCTTTCTTCTTTAAAGACACATTTGATAAAAGTATCCTTTTTGAACGACACTTATATCGTTTTTCCTCTGTTTGGCATATACCATGGTAGTTAGTGTGGTTGCCTCTGTTTGGGATATCTCAAAGAGTCCAAAGGTTATCAAGAATATTGTAGCCTGCGTGTGTCTTCATTAAACCCTCTGCGAGCATTTATTCCTTAAATATATGCTATGTAATTTTGATCACATCATATCTTTTAAAATACTATCCTAAAATATTTCTCAACATATGCAGAATTCCCTTTATAAATCTATGTTTATTAATTTCCTGTAGCTTACTCTTTTATTTCACCAAGACTGTACATGCATACTTTTCTAACTTTTGGTAGACTTATATTTTTTAGATCTTGACCATATTTAAAAAAACTGAGGGTATGGCTAGGTATCCACCTCAACTAGGAACAAGACCATGTCACCTTAAAACCTTACTGACAAACACACAGTCTCTGGAAGTCACTTTAAAATGGTCTTTCAAACTGCTCAATTCAACACTCAGTGAATTTTGTCAGGCCCTAGTCATTACTATGCCAGGAGGCATTTTGGCAAATTGATATCTCACACGTGTGAACACCTAGAGGGAAACTGAGATCATGAGTGGATGCCCAGATGATCAAAGAATGGACCCATAACATCTGATGAATTTATCAGTTAAATAGCTGACTCTGGAATTTTTTCTCCAAGTGGGCTCTCAACCTCCTGTTTTCAACACTCAGTCAAATTTTAATATTTTTGGATATGCAAGTTAATGTTTTTACCTCTTTTGGTAGGCTGATATTTTTCTCATGTGGTCACCATAAGAAAAAATAAGAACATGGATAGATATCCAGTTCATTAAAGAGCATGCCTATACTTTCTGATGAATTTATCATCACTTAGATATGATTTGGGGGGCATTTCCAAATGCCTCTTCAACCTTGTGATTTAACACTATCAATTTATTTAAACCCTATGTCTCAAAGGTGATTTCAAATTTTCATCAAACTTGGAGTGTAAGACATCCAATGGATGGAGGACAACTAGATGAATCCATCAAGACTAGTTTCATCCTCTGGAACTACATTCTCTCTCCTCAACAGGCATTTTATTGAAGTATGATGTAAAAGATGTTGAAGACCCTGTTTTGGCAGATCCATAATTTCTGCCTCAGGTACTTTCAGGTCAAATTAAGAACATAGTCAGGTAGAAAACATAGCCACCTGCAGGATTCCCATATGGTGATGGCATTTATTTCAACCCATAAATTATGGTGAGCATTCTCCTAGAGCAACTTGTCTAATTTGACCAAAACAAACTTCTTTTGGGAGGCCTGTATCTTCTTCCTCAAAGAGTTGTTCTGAGAATTGGTGCCATCTTCAGATAGATAATTCAACCAACTATGGGATGACAGGACATGGAGGGAAATTTCGCCTTCTTAAGAAATATGGTGGGCATTTTCATAAGACTACTGCTTTAGGACAATTTTTCACCACAGTCTTTTTCCAACTTTATCATACATGTCTATTCCCATCAAAAGTTATTTTGTCATTAATGAACATCTCTAGGATATGTCTGTCCACAATCATCAGTTCACCAAATGTCACCAATTCTCAAGACTAACTTTAATTGGTCTAAATTTGGTGACATTTCACAATGTTATCCTATTTAAAAAAAATCAGGCACATAGTTAGAGAAGGAGTACCTTACAGGAGGAAACTTGCATATCAAAATGCTATGGAAGAGGGAGTGTTAGACTAAAGTCATCGCGTTTTGGTGGGAAATCCATGAATGAAGCTATATGACCACCGCCCGTTCCAAATTGAATCCCCAACATGATCTATATGAGGGGGAACCCCATACCTCTTTACATGCATTAACTCGTCAAGTGGCCCAAGAAACAAACTTCTATATCCATGTTGTGAACAAATTCCAAACCAAATCAAATCGTGTATTATACTTAAAAAATAATTGAAATATAAATAACTCTAAAATAAATTACACCTTTGAGAGAAAAATAGCTTTTGGTAAAGTTTTTGGGAAGAAAAAACTTTTGATATTAAAACATTACAAGTAAATATATTTGCATGCTAAACTATATCCGCTTAGTAGCTTATATTCTTGTTTTATCAAGTGTAGGTACCACCAAATAGGTATCTATCAGATATATCTTCCTCGAGTGATGGTGAAGATATACTAGGAGAGGTTGAAAGTGATATGTGTTGTACTAGATCTACCAGTTCTATATCAACTAGATCTGAAAAGGTAAGGAAAAGATTTCGTAGATGCATGCAATATTTTATTGCCAACAGAGGGTCATGTAATTATGATGCTGAGAACATAGGTGACATTGAGTTTCCCTTGAGGTATAGAAATCTAGTGCAACGATGGGTACCTAATAAGCTACCTCAAGTGGACACAAATTTCTTCATCAATGGGAGAATGTATCGCATTGCTCCTTCATCCTTACATGGATTGGGGATATTTTCCATGGATGGCATAAAGGTCAACTATGGAACTGTAATTGAAATGATGGAGTATGTCAGACCATTATACAGATACAATAACTGGTTGATCTTGGTCCAATATACTCGAAGCATGAGGAGATACATATTTGCCGCGAATTATATACAACTAGCACAACACAATAAAAATAAAGGGGCTACTATGTAGATTGATGGGAGACCAAAAGCGTCCGAAAATGTTGCTGGATTTGTAAATAGTACACGGCCAGTGACAACAAATAAGCAACTGTATTGCGAATTTGGGCGACACGAAGAACATTTTATATTTGTATGTGCAACAAAAACAATACTTCCAGGTGAAGAATTGTTGATCAATTACAACTTAAATCAAATAGATGTGACTTCCATGGTCCAGGTTAACCATGGAAGGCCAGACTCTATACCTCATTAGGTAAATGCTAAATATAGTAACTAAACATGACGACAATAACTAAATGTTTTGATTTTTTCTATTAACATTCCATTTCCACCGTTGACATTCATTTTTTTGTGCATATTATGAATATTTCCATGTGATAACATGCTTATTACACTATTATGCTTATCTCATTTTTTTTATTTTACAATTATTGACTCAACTTTTATTGATTGATTTATTTTGTCAGGGTTGCAGCAGTGGAAAGCCACATGTTGCTTCCATGGTCTAGGGTGACCATGGAAGGTCACAATCTATGCCTCGTGAGGTAAATGTTAAATATAGTAAATAAATATGACGTAAATAACAAAATGTTTCGATTTTTTCAGTTACCATTCGATTTTCACTGTTACCATTCGCTTTTGTCGTGCTTATTGTGAATATTTCCATATGATAACATGCTTATTACATTGTAGCAGGGGTCTGCTCATCCCCATGGAGAAAAACATGTATCTCCTCCTTCGGAGGTAAAAGTAAATATTATTGCAGTATCTCATTTTTGTTTATGTTACAATTATTGACTCAACTAAATATAGTAACTAAATATGACTACAATAACTAGAAACTCCAACCTTAGAAGATTTCCATGTGACAACATGGTTATTACACTATGGAAGGGGTCTGCCCATGGTCTTCATGCAACAAAATGCGTGTCCTCTACTTCCATGGTCTAGGGTGACCATGGAAGTTCACACTCTGTGCCCCATCATGCAAGTGTTAAATATAATAACTAAATGTTGAGATTTTTTCTGTTAACATTCAATTTCCGCTGATACCATTCATTTTTTTCGTGCTTATTGTTAATATTTCCATATGAGAACATGCTTATTACACTGTGGTAGGGGTCTACTCATCGCCATGGAGAAAAACATGTATCTTCTCCATCAGAGGTAAAAGTAAATATTATTGCAATATCTCATTTTTGTTGATGTTACAATTATTGACTCAGATAAATATAGTAACTAAATATGACTGCAATAACTAGAAACTCCAACCCCAAAAGATTTCCATGTGACAACATGCTTATTACACTATGGCATGGGTCTCATGCCCATGATCATCATGGAACAAAACACGTGTCCTCTACTTCCAAGGTAAAAATAAATATTATTGCAATATCTCATTTTTTATTATGTTACAATTATTTTCATAACGTTTATGTATTGATTTATTGTGTCAGGGTGGCGTCAGTGGAAAGGCACCTACTGCTTCCATGGTCCAGGGTGACCATGAAAGGTCATGCTCTATACCTCGTCAGGTAAGTGTTAATTATAATAACTAAATGTTTCGATTTTTTCTGTTAGCATTCGATTTCCACTATTGACATTCACACTTTTCTGTGCTTATGGTGAATTATTGATTGATTTATCATGTCAGGGTGGGGACCATGGAAAGGCACCTATTGCTTCCACGGTCCAGGCTGACCATGGAAAATTACCCACTGGAAGTAGATCAGTAGGGGGTGACCATGGGAAGTCACCGGCCACAACACCGCATCAGGTAAGTGTTAGTTCTTAATAGTAACTAAATTTAATTACAATAACAATGTTTGAATGCTGTTAAAAATATTTTTCTTAATTTTATTGTTTGATGAATTTAGTCCAGTGCACTTCATCTGGGTGATGAGGAGCTTGAGGATGAATTTTACTATTCCATAGACCCTATGGATACTATAAAGAAGGCTCTGAAAAAGGAAAACATAGAAATGATCTCCTTGGCTTGCATAAGGCCCATGACACAAGAGATCAGGGCAATGATTGAAGAGTTGAAAGAACAAATAAAATCTTATGTGGTAAGTGGCATCTTCACATATTTTTTTAAGCTATGACATGATTTCATATATGATATTATGTTTTCTATTTTTTCAACTGATCTGATAAAGTAAATTTTTTCGTTTGTTAGGATTTTTTACAACTCGTGACTAGATAAATTGTTGAGACATGTATAGGTAGTAGTCATGCTCCAATGCAGCAACAATGCCAAAAAAGCAATGTACCAATGAGGCTTTTTGACACTCCTTTGATTGGCCTCAAATCCATTGATGAGGGCACTGATTTTGATCAGCATGATATGTCAGAGCATGATGAGACAGAGCCTAGGACTCCACATGAATCCGGAGATGAACCCACTGTAGATGACTAGGAAAATTTTCCTAGAGAAGCATGAGTTAAAAGCATCATATCACTAGATCTAACCTTTTTGGTGGATGACGCTTGTGTTCCGATCAAGATTCAAAAGATTGCGGGTATTTATTAATTAATTTATTCATTTTAATCATGAAATTGAAATGGACATACACTGAAATTATTATAAATAAATGGATTACACATTTTTGGAGGAAACAATGTTTTCTACAGGAATTTGAATGATAAAGCATTGGAGTTGTTTGGCCCCACCATTCACACATGGTGGAATATCCAAGATAGGGCAAAGAGAGATGTATTGATAGACCACATGGTAGAATTGTTGAGAAATACATTCAACAAGAAAGTGGTTGCAAAGTTAGCTAGCGAGAATTTAAAATATACCATGGCCCAATATAGGGATAAATTGCAACTAGACATCAAGCATGAGCTCCCTCCCATGGTTCCAGAGAAAGAGTGGAAGGCACTCATAGAGGATGCAAAGGAGAACTTTATAAAAAGACAAGGAAAACAACCACGGCCTGGAAAAGCAAGGTACATCACATATCATCTTTTTAGTGAAATATGCTCATTTTTTTTTCTTTTCTATTTTAAGCAAGAATTTTGATATCTAACATTTTTCAAAATTTTCATATATAGGACACTGGACACCTCCAAAGCAACTGAGGCTAGAGTGGAAGAGCACGGGAAACATAGACTGGTCCAGGGTGGCTATAGAAAACTAAGAGCCAGAATCATTAGAATTAAATGATTAACTGTGGCGAATATTTATTTCAAAGTAGTGAACAAATATCTGTTTTTGATAGAGGGAATCTTATATGTGTTATGCATTGCAAGGAAATACGCTCCAAGATGCTTCCATCGAGTAAGACCTTAAGCTTGGTTTCAAGTATGGTTTTAAAAGTGTCATTGAATATTGGAAAATATTGGGGCAGACTCCAATATCCCCAATGACACAGATGCAGGTAAATAAAATGAATAAGGACATCATTGCAGTATACTATTAAAGTCTATTCAGTTTTTATTATATCACCCATAACTAAATATTTATGTTTTGTTTTACGAAATAGTGCAACCGAATCACTAAATCCAGCGGTACTCCACACGTACCAGCTAATGTTGGGGTGTGCATGTCCCATGATAGTGGGGAGCAGAGTGGCCTTTCTGGTATGTGTGCTTTGGAAATAGAAATATCTACTGTGATTATAGATATTTATTTCCTGGTGTATACTTTTAAATTTTCTTCTTTCGATCGAAGACCATGAAGCTCAGGAGGGTGAACCGCAAGAGGAATTAGCAAGTAGAGAAACAATTAACACACCAGCTGTCACATCTACACAGATAGGTAAAGAGCAGTATTGTAATTTTAATCAAAATGATGAAATATTAATTTCAATAATATTTCAACATATTGATATGCCCATTTCCGTTGTTGCAGTTCATGCCCCTTCAGAACTGCCTCCACGCCCTAGTCAATGACGTACAAGAAGTGTGATACATGAGGGCATGGAAACAAAAAAACTAATGGGACATGGATTTGTAGATAATCCACCAAATGATGATGATAATATCCCAATTATCGTCAGTTATTTCAATGCGAAAAAATAGAAATCAAAGAAAAAGTAGATGTATAAATTCATGACTTGTATTTGGATGTATATCGATGTTGTTAGTCTAAAACAATGTTTATATGAATTACCTCATTATGATTCAATATTTTTATGTTTATATGTTTTGATGACTAGCCTAGTTATGCATGAATGTTTAAATGTTTTCTATGTAAACAACATCATTTATTGGGTATGGGGAATTGAGAGCGATGTGAGGGGGGGAGGGGCCATATGATCTTCCACCTTCACGTGGTTGGCCCTGTTAAGTAGGGAATATAAAATTGTTCTCAAAACAGGGAGGAGCTTAATAAGGTATAAATACTCTTTTATTACTATGTATTCAAGATGGTTGTAAATTTTTAAATGCATGTCTATTTCTTAAAAAACTGTTAATAAATTTAACATTTCACGGTTCATTGATTTCTATAGGACTTTGTAGTTGGATTTAAATTATTGTTTATTTGCTTATATATTATTTACTCACATAAAAATTATGTCTTTGATGATTTATGCAGGTCTTCATGATGGAAATGCATCTCGTGGACAACTCTTATCAAGTTGTATGGGCGAATGGATATGGCGAAAGGACAATGATAAGGCAAGGGTTTTGACGTGTTCTTTATCCTTAATGTGTTTGTCTTTATCCTTAAATTATATTTCATTCTGTTAAGATACAAGAGATACAACCAATAATAAATAACTACTTTTAGACTATGATCCAAACTAGGAGACAACCTTCTACATAAAACACACATGCTTCTTAGCAACGTAGAAAAATAGTAGAAAAATCACGTAGAAGAAATTAGGATTTTTGTCGCCCTTCTTCCTATAATTTTGACATGATGAAACCCTAGGTTAAGAAATTTTAATTTTTCAACCCCTAATTGTTCATCTATCTTTCAAAACTAAAATTTATTATTTGTATACTTGTAAATATTATTCTTAGGTTATTTTTGTTTCTCTTAGGTTTTAGACTTAATTTTTATGTGTTTTTGTAACTTTTATTTTATCAAAAAAGAAAGCCCTAAAAAAAGAATTTCTATGTAAAACCCTAAAAATGCAGACATGTTGCTCCCACAATCTGAGCCCTCTCCTTTATCAAACACAGGTCTGCAAAATGTATTGTAAACCTTGTATTCCCTAGCTTCCTTCTCTGCACACTCAAAATAGAAAAAAAGTCAGTATTTCAAACTATTTAGATGGTGGTGTATTTTGTATAAATATATATTATTGATTTGATTAGTTTTCTGCCCTATTCGCATTAGTTTTCTGGGTAAATGTAAGTCTAAATTTTTACTGATATTTGGAACCTTACATCTCTGAATGCACAGTGATATAATTCTGACATTATTTTACTGAGTATTGTTTTGTATTTTCTTAGTACTAATTATTGCTAATGAGAGCTGGGTGATGGTAAGGGACTTTATGATTTTATATTTCTAAGCTTACATACATGATCGAGTGAATGATAATAACATTATGGTTAGCTTGGCACTAAATTTTCATTAATTTAGTATTTTATATTTATGCTATCACATACACAGATCTGGAAATCATATGCTAAATTGCACTTTAAATGATTAACACTGGTTATTGGTTGCACTATTTTACACGTTGTGATTATTGTGATGATAAACTTTCAGTTGTTGCATGGCACATATGTGGACCATAAATTCATATGTCTAGATCTTCAAAGGTAGCAGAGAAAGTAATGTTATTACATGAGGAGTGTCTCCAAGGAAATTATGATATGGTTTCTAAACTACAAATTGCATGCTCAATTGTGCAACCTACTTCTCAGTGCCAAAAGGTAATTTATGATGAGTTTTTTGCTACATGAGATCAATCCTAGTAATATAATAGAAATAAGATGTCAATTCATTGTTGACTAACATGTCTCTTTCCCATCATGTGCTTAGGGGACTGTTTTTATCTTATGGGAATATTTGATGCTAACTTAACCAATTTTGACCATGCTTGAGGTGGTTGCATAAGAAGGATAAAATTTTCATATTCACCTCTTCCAATAATGAGAAACATCAAAATAACTTACCACCAGTTGGCACTAGAAAGATCCTACACAGATTTTCCAAGTGAAAAACTACTCTTTTTCCCTAGGGGTTGAGTTATTGTTTTATTATTTATTTATTTTTCAATAAAGACGAATTCAATGCACCATATATTTTTTGTAGTATGATGAATTATCACTAGTACCTCTTCACACGTAGTAGAGAAAGTGATGATATTTTACAAGGAGTGTCTCCAAGGCAATTTTGCTATGGTTTTTAAACTACAAATTGCATGCTCAACTATGCAACCTGCTTTTGATCAATGCCAAAAGGTGATCTATGATGAAGTTTTTGTAAGCATTGTAAAAGAATATAAGAAATAAGTTGTCATTTTTTTATTGATTAACATGTCTGTTTCCTATCATGTGCTCAAGGGACTTTTTTTTCTTCTTTCGAGCATATTTGGTACTAACTTTGACCAATTTTGGTCATGCTTGAGGTGGTTGCATAAGTAGGATCAGTTTTTCATTTTCATCTCTTCAGAAAATTGTGGGCTTGACCTTATATGGCTTCATTTACACTTGTGGGATTCCTCAGTCATCAAATCTTGGGCTCCCTTCATCTCAGAAAATGGGATTCCTTTACTTCTGACTTGTGGGCTTCTTTAAGCTTCTGCGGGTATCTACAGGCCTTTGTGGGATTCTTCCAAGCTTTGTGGGCATCCTTCCAAGCCCTTGTGGGATATTTAAGCCCCAATGGGATTAACCTGATTTCAGATCACAATAAGTTGATTCGAGCCCAGTGGTGCCTACGTCTTTTATCGATGGTATTTTTATAGATGTACCCCCATACCTTATCATAGAAATCAGCTCTCAGTGGTGCCTAGAATATAATTTAATTAATGTTTATATGATCCCTATGGTGGTTACAATGTATTTTATAGATGGTATTTTTATAGACGTACCCTCCTACCTTGTCATAGAATCCTCTCTAAGAGGTGCCACTTTAGCCTCTAATTATGTATTTTAGCCAATTATTATGAATTTGTGCATCCTAATCAGAAAACAGTTTTCGAGGAAATAATTAGGGTGCTTAGGGGACCTTTGGGTACTTTTGGGCACTTTTTAAATCATTATGCCTTATTTTTTAGAGCCAGTTAACACTTTTTGACCTCCCCCCTGAACTTCCCACTTATGTTTTTCCTTTTACTTCAATATGTTTTTTCCCATATCTTACTTTCCCGATATATTTCTTTTCTATAAATCACCTTTCCTATGTTATATTTTATCCATTTCTTTGTCTTTAAAATATAGTATGTATTTGTTTACGAGCACGTATTGAAGATCCAAAACCATAGAAAGGAAGGTGCCTTTCCTTAGTTTTTAATTTTTTTTTTTGAAACCTCCAGGTTTCGTCTCAATATTGACCAACTTTCATCACGAGTACTACAAAACCGTTGAAACCCGGGGTGGCTTTCTAGGAATACCATCACTATAGAGATGCAGTTTCATGGAAAAATTACCATTCAGCTTGAATATTTTATCGAAAGTGTTTCGTTTTCCACGGTTTTGCGTGGAAGAAATTTATGTTCAAATTCCAGAATTCGTCGATAGAGTGACAAACTTTTTTCGAATATGTTCTACGATTTTACGTGGAAACTAAATTTTGTCTAGCAGCTTTTGGTCATGTTTTCATCGTTCTAGGGACGACAAATTGGTCGATAGAGTGACAAATGCGTGGAAGAAATTTTTGTTCAAATTCCAGAATTCGTCGATCGAGAGACAAACTTTCATTGAACATGATCCATGGTTTTGTGTGGAGACAAAAAAAATGGCAGTTTTGGCCATATTTTCGTCATTATAAGGACGCCAACTGTGTTGATAGAGCGACGAATGTGTGGAAGAATTTTTTGTTCAAATTCCAGAATTCGTCAATAGAGAGATACATGCTCGTCAGACGTATTCCACGGTTTGTCGTGGAAACTAGATTTTGTGTAGCAGTTTTTGGTCATATTTGTGTTGTTATAGGTACGAAAACTGTGTCGATAGAACAATGAAATTTAGAAAATGAATGATAAAAAATCAATTTCAAGGCCACCGTATAGAAGACATGTGGCAACCAGTTTTTGTCTCTATATTGACGGCTTATAAAGTTCGTCGATATATCCACACAATAAGTGCCACGAAACGTCGCGACCGTTATTGTCGCAAATGAGATGACAAAATGTGGGAATAGCAATGAAAAACCATCGCAATTTTTCTCCTGTGTATTAGTGTGTGGGAATGGTGATATCGTTGTAAATCACTAGGACTTCAACCTTGAACCAGAGATGGAAAATTGACTAGAAATAGAGAGAAATTGCCACTAGTTGAGCAACGTTTATTGCAACACAGTCAAGAAAAATGTAGTCAAATCAGTAAGCGATGAGCCTCATAGTCTAGAAATTATATCATAAAGAAAAAAATGCTTGATAATGTTTATAGAACGGAGCCAATCTGAAATAAACAGAGGCTTGCACTACGAAAACAAGCTCTAAAATGGGGAAATCCACCTCAATATAATGTTGGTAATATTTTATGTTCTACATGGCCTTGTTAAGTCCATCCGTTCATATTTGAAAATCATGAACTTGTGATAGTTTTTGTGAAGGGCTGGGCCAAGGGAATTTCTATTGCTGAAATTGTGTTCCAGCTTGAGGTTAATTGAAAGACTTCTTTGTATAGTATTAGTTGCATCTCTTTTCTATACTTGGAAATGGAACACCCTTAACCAAAGCTGATAAAAAATGTTCATTGTATTTTCAGGAAGCTACGAATATCCATTTTCTACATCCATATCAACCGATCTAGGCAGTCAATTCTAGATAGTGGTGGGCTCTTAGAATAACCATCTATTTTACTGTCGATGCAAGGGAAAGTTTGTGCATTTTAAGTCCCAGTAATGTTCCTGTACGTTTATATATCTATTATGAAAACAACAGACTAGACTTGAGGATTTTCACAGTCAGTTAGTGGCATCCCCACAAATTTTTATCAGGTCTCCTATCACCATTTGCACCATTCACTCTGTAATTTTCCCACCAAGTAACTACAAAAGTAAGACTTGGATGACCGGTGTATCCACTTATCCACAAATTGTAGGAGTAGTGCTGGTATCTCAAAAACCAACCAAAATAATATTATATTGGGGTTGGCCAAAAGGTGAAGAACAATGCTCCTATAAAAATGGAGAGAAGAATCAAAAGAGATGTCTCATGAAAGATTGATAGCTATTTGAAAAGAATGTGGTATGAAGGTACAAGATAACATTGAAAATATTCAGAATGACTCTAACCATAAACTTCATGCTGGCAAAGAAATTTTGCATAACATGGATGAAGAAGATTGCGAACTTGCAAATAAATTTCAAGGATGAGTAGTAAAGTGCAGTGAAACATGACAGCATTATAACTGATCTAAAAGTGAAAGTGAAAATGTAAGCTTTGTTGTTAAATAAATAGGTTGGAATTTGAATGAATTGAATTTTGGATGGATGATAGTTTAGTTTCCTCAAAATGTTATATTATCTAACATTGGTGTCATCTATGTTTGTCCAATATTTCAGATTCTTTGAATTCAAGAAGTGACAATGCTTTTTAGTTTGGACAAGGACAATGTGTGATTCCAGATGTGAGAAATTGGTGCACTGGTTCAAGTTCAATCTGGACTAGTGTTGATTCACTAAAATGCCTTCCATTGTTTCCTTTTGAGGATGGTGATTATGGAAAGGGTGATATCACTGTAAAACAATGGGACTTCAACCTTGAACCAAAGATGTGCAATTGACTTTAAATAGAGATACATTGCCACTTCTTGAGTAATATTCATTACAACCCAGTCAGGAAGAAATGCATGTTATTCAAGAAGCGATGAGCCTGGTACTCTAGACATTTATATCATAAAGAACAAAATGCAAGATAATGTTTATAGAGTGGAGACAATCTGAAATAAACAGAGGCTTGTACTACAGAAACAAGCTCGAAAATGGGGAAATCCATCTTAATATCATGTTGGTAATCTTTTATGTCCTACATGGCCTTGTTAAGTCCATCTGGTCATATTTTAAAAAATATGCACTTGTGATAGTTGTTGTGAAGGGTCGAGCCAAGGGAATTTCTATTGCTAAAATTATGTTCTAGCATGAGCTTAATTGAAAGACTTATTTGTATATTATTAGTTGCATATATGTTCTACACATGGAGATGGAACAACCTTAACCAAAGATAATAAAACATGTTCATTTTTTTTCCAGGAACCTACAAGAGTAGTGCTAGTATCTTGAAAACAATCCAAAATAATATTACATTGGGGATGGCCAAAAGGTGAAGAAAAATGCTCCTATAAAAAAAGGAGGGAAGAATCAAAAGGTATGTCTAACTAAAGATTGATAGCTATTTGAAAATAATGTGGTCTGAAGGTACAAGATGGCATTGAAAATATTCAAAATGACTCTAACCATAAAGTTCATGCTGGTAAAGAAATTATGCATAACATGTTACATGGATGAAGAAGATTGCCAACTTGCAATGAAATCTCAAGGATGAGTAGTGAAGTGTAGTAAAACATGACAAATATATAACTGATTTTATGCTTTCATGATGGATTTTCTAGATGGTTCGACAGTGTGAAAGGGACTAAGTTCTGTTGTTAAAGAAACAGGTTCGAGTTCAATCTTGGCTAGTGTCGATTCACTAAAATGTCTTCCATTGTTTCCTTTTGAGGATGGTGATTGTTGAAAGGGTGACATCATTGTAAATCACTAGGACTTCAACCTTGAAACAGGTCATGGGAAATTAAATTCAAATAGAGAAACATTGCTACTAGTGGACCAATCTTCATTGCAAAGGCATCCTTGTAATTTTATCCTTGATGATGGTGCTGGAACTTCAAGGTCTACATTAATTTATGAGGATTATAGGGAGGACATTTCTACTATTTTGAGTCTTTCAATGGCTCAGCATACAAAACAAGGAAATAGTTGGGTGTAAGTTACAAAATACATAAAACAATTGGATCAAAATGACACAATTGTGAAACTTACATTTTCATTATTACCTCAAGATTGAGGGAATAAGCGCATGGTGTACATTACATTGCATGGAATGAAATTTTTTAATACAAAGACTCTTGCTTTTTGGTTGTAACATTATTGTCATATTTGAATTGTATGCTACACAATATTGTATCGTTTTAGAGGTTCTTCAATTAGAGTTGAAGTAATTGGTTAGTCTGGTTATTGTGGAAGCCATGGCATGATAGTTTGGTTTTTTGTTCCAATATCTTAGCAATGAGATTTTACTACTATATAGTTCTTGCAATATAGTTACATGTCTGACAATGTGTTTCAAAACAAGTCTGTTATGTAATCACTAATAGTTTCGCAATTTGTTAAGTGGAAGCATTATTAGTTTTTGTAAAATTTTGGAAAATGTTGTCTATTTGATTTCAATAAATGATGTATTTTTCCTTTCAATTTTCATTAAAATCCATGTACATGGATGTGGTACTTAGTTTCCAATGGTGAAATCTTACATGGATATGAATCCTATTACACAAGCATAGTGAATTTTGATGTTTTCCCTGAACCACAATTTTTTAAGCGAACTTAAAACTTGTTGAACTTTGTTTATGTTTGAGCACAATGTATGTTATGACTACTCTAGGAGGCCTCCTTGCACAAAACAGATAAAAATTCTGATGCTTTCTCTCAACCAAAATTGTTTGAGGGAGCATGGAAGTTTGCATATTAGTAATATTGTTGGTACATGGTTCATTTCACTATGCTAACATTTCATCATCTCATTTTGTCATGTTATTAATTTATATGGTTTATTTTTCATATCCTTATATATAAGCATGTTACTTATGTATTATATAAGCATGTTACTATCAACAGTGAAGGTCCAAAATGTCAGCACCCAGCAGCCTCTGGCCCACCTCAGCCCATACATTCCCATCAAAATTAAAGTTAAAGGAAAAGAATATTAATGTTCAACTTCTTCCATTACATCATCATATGTCAGATGCTTCTAATCTATATCTAGATAAAAAAAAACAATAGTAACATGCATTCACTCCATTTTGACATATTCATGTCACCCACATTGCACAAGGTAAAATGTTAATTAATTTCTTTATTTCCTTTGCTTTCAATGATTTAATAAGTTGTATAATGGATTTTTCTAATAATGGTAAATTTTGAGAAGTTATCATGTGCTAGATGGAGGTTTCTTCCTCACATAGTTCGGTTCCTTCCACCCAAATTTAGTTTCGGATCAAATGTTTAAAGATTATCACATTTCTAGGATTATTGGAGTAAATTGGGCACATAGGTTTTGACAATTGAAGGCCTAAAATGGTTGTGTGTTTCTCCATTCATGGCCAGGTCACTATGAAAAATAGTGGATCATTGGTTAAAGGTACAGTAAAAGTACCTCTTATGGACATACAGTTGGACAACATATATGGAGATCTAGATTATAGATATCATTCCTATGCATTTCATGTCATAGGAATGGGAATGAAATCATTCATATCTAATATGATTTATGGGAAATCTTATTGTAACTAATAAATCAGTGATCCCTATTTTTGTAATGTTGTTTATTAAGATAAAGATAGGTAGTTTATTTTGGGATAAGTTTTATCTATTGAAGGGAGGATCTATCTATGTTTGAGAAATATATATATATATATATATATATATATATATATATGTGTATTGGGGAACCGATACAAAAGAAGACAAAGAGGGGGATGTTTTGATATGATCTAATGTAAAAACTCTGTTTTGTACTGTTGAGATTTATATAATAATAAAATGATAGTGTTCCTATATTTGATGTAACACAAGTAGCATAAGTAATTACATTTTTATTTCAGATGTTGATTTCAATTTGGTTTATGAGTGCATTTTAATTATGATTCTACATTTTTAGTTGTAAAGTAATTAGCCATAGCAACAAAAGACCAAAAATGTAAATGATGTCAAACTAGTTTTATTCTAAAGAGACTCACAATTTATACAAAGCTATATACGCTATTTTTTAATCAGTTCAAATTTCAAAGGTGTTTAGTTGATTGTCTTGTATAGATTAACATGATAGTAAAGTTATCATGAATGTTCTTTGCAAATATATCAGGTTGTGGACTTCACCTTGCATGGTATATGAGATTTTGACAAATAATGTGTCTAGATTATGTAAATTAGTATCATGGAAGCAATTCTTCCCATTCTTTCCTGGATAAGTGAGTCACCATTATGCCAATATCAATGGGTGTAGATAAATGTCCATGAGAAAAAGATAAACCCATGAATGGAAATCAACTTAGCCACAAGTGGATTATAGAATCATACCAGAACTGTCATGTTCCAGATCTTAAGGAGAGTGAGGTAAACATGTAGGGTTTCTGGGATTTTAGAACAACCATATATTTTGTTGTCTATGCAAGAGAAAGCTTGTGCATTTTAAGCCTCAGTAATGTTCTTGTAGCGTATCTATATCTGTTATGAAAATAATAGACTAGGCTGGAGGATTTTAAGTCCCAGTAACATTCCTGTAGAGTTTCTATATATGTTATGCCAAGATCAATGGGTGTAGATAAAGGTCCGTAAGAAAAATATAAACCCATGAATGGAAATAAACTTAGCCACAAGTGGATTATAGAATCATACCAGAATTGTCATGTTCCAGATCTTAAGGTGAAAGTGTGAACTTCATGTTTTGTTGGTGAGAGTTGATGTTCATAATAACAAAGGTGACTGAAATATTTAGGAGTTAAATAATCCTTTGGTATTATGGTAAGGAAGCTGGAATATCCTTTCCCTACACCACCCTTCCTCCCTAAAAACAATACTTGATCAACTAACTGTAGTACAACTTCCTTATGAGTTTTCAAACTCTTCCATCCCTACACTATTCAATATACTATCAATAAGCTTGAGGTTGATCCTCAACCTATGTGTTGATCCCTGATACCAAGTTAGCAAGCCCTAATTAATCGTGAATGATGACATATTTTTTATAATATCTCTTGAGTTTCCATTGATGAAATAATTCCCTAGACTTGTTATTATAACCATGAAATGTTGCACACCAGCTTCTCTCTATTTTCCAAGTCTAGTTGTTCCTCACCCATTGACAATGAATTTGAAATATTCAACACTGATCTTGCAACTAACTTGCTGCTAATTCTCATGCCACTCTGTTCTATGTTGTCCTCTTTTCAAGGTAATCAGAATTTTTGTCAAGATTAGAAGCACATTTCTCACATTTCCACACTTTTTCTCCACTAAGGAGCTCTGACCTTGTGAAATTATCCGAGAAACCATCAAAAAACATTGGAAAAATTTGGGTGTTGATATCTTCTTCCTCTATTTCAGTATGAATAGAGATACCCATATCCAACAAACAGTTTGCACCATTTTCATCATACAAAAATTTCTCAGATTCGACCTCTTCTGATTCCTTTTGACTTTCTTACACTTAATTCTTCTGTGTGTATGTTGTCCAGCAAACACCTCAGCAAATCATGGATATCCTGCTGCTGATATCCGTGGGATTGAGAATCCTTAGCACAAATAGATCTGAAAAGAACCTTGGGGATGATGGATCTAATCCCTTTCATCCCCCTTTTAAATCCATTTTCATCTCCTTTCCCCAACCCATCTAAACTTGTTTCTGCATACAACTTTCTTAGAGCCAAAGTTATTGGTCCTTTGGGAAGTTCTGTTGGTTTCATGAAATGGTCACGAAGCACATCCAACACAAGCAACTTCCATTAGAGGAAATTTGGGGTCTAAAATGGGCCTTATAAGAAAACGCGCCAACAATAAAATATAGTGAGTTGGAATTCAAGAACCAATATAATTTCAATAAAATGAGTCAACCATAATGGTTGAATTGACATATTTGTCATAAAAGAAAACTACTTTTTGGTTCGTATTTTCAACATATCTCCCCATGTTTTTACTCAAATTTCAGGTGGGAGAGCTCGTTGGATGTGGAATTTAATTCCGCATCCAATGAGTACCCACACTGCATACTTTTGATAGACCCTACTACCCCAAAAACAAGAAATACCTGAAAAATGTGATGATGTCACCATCACATTTTTTCAGGTATTTCTTGGTTTTGGGGTAGTGTGGTTTGTCAAAAGTATGCAGCATGGGTACTCGTTAGATGCGTAATTAAATTCTGCATCCACCGAGATCTCCTGCTCAGAATTGAGTAAAAACACAAGGAGATATGTCGAAAATACAAACACAAAAAATAGTTTTTTTCATTCTTCCTCTAAAATTAATAACTATTATTTTATTATTTTAACTATTATTTTATTATTTTCCTTAGGAGGCCCATTTTAGACCTCAAATTTCCTCTAATGTGCATAATCGAATTGAAAAAACAAGTATTACCCAAATTCATAAGAGCTCTAACTATATGGATACTACCATTTCATATAACATCCATTTCATCTAAACTCTGAGATTCAACTTTCCTTGTGATTTCAATTTGGATTTATGAGTGCATTTTAATTATGATTCTACATTTTGAGTTGTAAAGTAATTAGCCATAGAAACAAAAGACTAGAAATGTAAATGATGTCAAACTAGTTTTAATTCTAAAGAGGATCACAATTTTTACAAATCTATATACACAATTTTTTAATCAGTTCAAATGTCAAAGATGTTTAGTTGATTGTATTGTATATATTAAAACAATACTAAAGTTATCATGAATGTTCTTTAAAAATATATGAGGTTGTTGACTTCACCTTGCATGGTATATGATATTTTGACAAATAATGTGTCTAGATTATGTAAATTAGTATTGTGGAAGCAATTCTTCCCATTCTTTCATGGATAGGTGAGTCACCATTATTCCAATATTAATGGGTGTAGATAAAGGTCCATGCGAAAAAGATAAACCCATCTACTTAGCCACACATGGATTATAGAAGCATACCAGAACTGTCAAGTTCCATATCATAACGAGAGTGAGGTACACCTGCAAGTTTTTTGGATTGTGCATGGAATTGTAGGTCAATTGAGATATTCTTGTATTTGAGTGGTTAGAATTAGTAATCTATTACCAGTTTCATATTATTCTAGTTATTTGATTTCATTTTCACTGTACGATAGCCAATTAATTTTAGTCTTACTTCAGGTTTCATATCAATGTGACTACATTTATTTTAATGGTGATAGTGTGATTTTAAGATGAGTTGGTTCATTTCATTGCCATCTCTATGATAGTATTTTATCTGTTATTTGGCTAACCATGCCTTATGTCCATGAACTTCATGTTAGGTTGGTAAGTGTTGATGTTCATAATTAAGAAAGGTTATTGAAATATTTAGGAATTAAAGAATACTTTGGTATTATGGTAATGAATCTCAAACATCCTTTCCCTACTCCACCCTTCCTCCCTAATAACAATATTTGATCAACTAACTCCAGTACAACTTCCTTATGAGTTTTCCAACGCTTCCATTCTTTCTGTTGCCAAATTTCTGTGGTGGTCAGTTATTGATGTTGTTGTCGGAGAAACCACAGTATCGAAATGACCAGGTCTTACACTGTTCAATATACTATCAATAGGGTTGAGGTTGATCCTGAACCTATGTGTTGATCCCAAACATCAAGATAATAAGCCCTAATTAGTTGCAGCTGATGACATACCTTTTATAATATCTCTTGAGTCACCATTGATGAAATAATTCCCTATACTTGTTATTATAACCGTGAACTATGGCACACCTGATTGGGTATTCTTTGATTGATGTCAACCTTTGAAATCTAGGACTGTCTATATTTTGAAGGAATTTTTTTACAAGGCCCATTTTATACCCAAATTTTCCTCTAATGATGTCCAATTTGTTGATTGGGAATTATTTAAGAGATTGTATTCTTCGTCCTCCAATCCATGAAACAAACTATGTACTTTTGAATGTTTAATTTCATACCTTTGGCTTTCCCATACATATCTAGAAATTCCAATAACATGCTTACATTTATGCCATTACCATTTGAAAATGGCAACACATCATCCCGTGAATAACAAGCATGTCATATTTATGGATATCCCTACCTTGATACCTGTTATAATCCCTATGAAAATTCTACTTGGTTTGTTTGCTACTGACAACAATTATAAAGAAGACAAATGGAACCCCGCCTTAGTCCTCTAGAGGGATTGAAGAAATTGATGCGAAACCATTTATAGTAATAGAAAAAGAGGCTGACATTATAAAACCCATAATCCATGAAATAAAAGGGTAATTGAACCCTACATTAAAGAGCATCATTCTAAAATAAATCCAACTCATTGGTCATAAGCCTTGGAGAAACCTAGTTTCAGTTTCATAGCTGTTTTTTTTTTATTGATTGTAGGCCTTCTTGCACTGTTCCGATGGCATCAAAATATGCCTTCCAATCATTATACCAAATTTCTAATGTGATTTTATTTGCATACAGTTCTGTTCATTGTTAAGTGCAACTGTTAATATATGTCATGGGAAGAAATATTCATTAAACAATTTAAGTATGGGTGAGCTATTGTAACGAAAACATTTTGGCTTCATTTTGCAAAAGATCACATAATAGAAAAACTAAGATAGCGTAGAGCATGGGTTAGTAGGAATGAAAATATCTATAACACCATAAAAACTAATACTAAAATTAAATACAATAGATACTTTATCAATCAACGCATTCCATTCATCAATTAATTGCACGTAAGCATATTCTCATATTAATAATGGTGAAAATGATATTTATTAGGTACATTTTTTTGGCATATGTGGCTACTTTCCTTTCATCTTGGACCTAGGGTAAATTCGTGAGCAATCCTAACACTGGTAATGCTAACTTAATCTAGTTGAAATTATAACCCTATGAATACTCTAACATACTCCCGATTCTTTACATTTTGGAAGTTTAGTCCAATTTTAAGAGTCACTTTGTCATCATACCCTTGGAGTAGATCAAAATACACAAGAAATCCAATTGGACTATGGAAATATTTCCACCACCTTAGAGTTGATATATTCCTTAGAGGTGTAAGTGGGATTCCTTCTATTGAATGGTTGAATTCATTATAGGTTGTATGCAACTTTTCCCAACACAGATAAAGTTAGGAAACGTGGAAACAAAACACTATTGACTTCTTCTTTGGGTCTTTGAGATCAGGAAAAATGAAAGTGAAGGATTTAGAATGGTTCACTATGGGTGAGGATGGACACATACCCTACACACATTGTCTCAGAATATGAATTATAGGAATAGGGATTGTGAGTATGAAGGATACCAGCTCAAGCTATGAAAATTATGCTTATGGAGTGTCTAAAATGTTTTTCTTTTCTATGGGTAAAAGAAAATATGGGTGAGGATGGACACATACCCTACACAAATTGTGTCGGAATATGAATTACAGGAATAGGGACTGTGAGTATGAAGGATACCAGTCAAGATAAGAAAATTATGCTTATGGAGTGTCTAAAATGTTTTCTTTCTATGGGTAAAACAAAAGTTTTCTTTAGAAGATAGATAAAATTGACTATACAGATATTAGAGAGGTGGGTTTATAAGAATTTTGAACACCCTAGTCTTGATTTTGCAAATTTTTAAACTTCAAAAGAACAACATGAAATTCCTTGCTTGACTGCTGACTGAGAATAAGAAGAAAAATAGAGAGAGTAGGGATGAGAGTTGGTGTAATAATATCTTATAGATGGAACAACCCAACAAAGGTCATATAGTATAGCATTTTATCACAAAAATGATTATCGACCAGAAATCGAAATAAAAAAAGGAGGGTTTCAAAGCTTTGAGCTACACAGTCTTGAAAAAAACCTCAGACTCCAAGCAAAGGCAAAAATGTACAGAGTCTACTTGTATAATATTGGTATCCTAAAATATAAGCGAATCATTATAAAAAGTAATTCACATGGTGAATGGCTAGTTTGCTATCATATTCTACCAACTTATTTAGAATTATGATCCTCAAAGGATCATAGATGAGGCAAAGAAAGCCTTGAAGGAAATTAGAGACTATTTTTTGACAAAGATTACACATACACCCAGTTGTTTGAATTTGAGTCTAGAGCACTCTAGTTGCTAAAATATGTTGATGATATGAACTTTCATTATGAGGCATGCAGAGAAATGTATCCAATTAACTATTAGTAGCTTGGGTATCAAAAGAAAAATGGTTTTCACATATTTATTTAGGCATTGGAAGACCACACAATCCTAAATAAAGGTCAATTCAAAAGGGGTTGTGGTGGGAAAAACATAATGGTATAGGGGGGAAACAAAATGGTATCCTTGAAGAGATACCAAGAAGATAATCTATGCCAATACACTAGAGAAAAATGGCACAGTAAGAAATTGATAAATGGCACATGCATACCATTATACAAAGGAAATGACACAATGCAATGAATTGTGGTCCAACTCTTCATATTTGTGTAATTTCACTTGGATTTATAACTATTCTTATTTTCTTCCCACAGGTGTTGGACATAGTTTAGAATATTCGAAGCTCCTTGACTGTGGAGTGTAAATCCCTGGGTATTCTCATAACTAGAGGTCACAGTTAGCATTTGCACATAGTTATTTGATCATTCAAATGCTAGCTAGCAAGTATGCATATCATTTCCCTGTGGTTAACAATAAATAGCATTAGCTAAAAAGGTAAACTACAACAACCAAATCACATTACCACTGGTTAATGTGAATTCTTGGTGTTTAACTTCAGTAATTGTCCTTTGAACATGCAACAAGGGTTACCATTTATTATCCAACATCAACAGTAAGTATTTATAGTATCAATCTGCAG
Source organism: Pseudotsuga menziesii (assembly GCA_001517045.1). NCBI lineage: Eukaryota > Viridiplantae > Streptophyta > Pinopsida > Pinales > Pinaceae > Pseudotsuga > Pseudotsuga menziesii. The sequence continues at coordinate 126,876 of LPNX010116360.1, forward strand.
TATGCAATAATTATCATTCCTTGTAATTAACCAAAGATAAGTGCAGTAGTATAACTCACCAGAAAATAGTGCTAAATGTGGTTAGTACATGTCCTTTCAGGGAAAAATTGTATCCTTTGGAGAGGCCAAACTATGTTTAACCTCTAAAGAAAGAAAAAATAAACCTACCTCTAATATCTTGACCATTTTCCAGGTGTCTAGGAGGTGAATTAGGGCACCTGGTGGAATAGGAGGTGATGTTTTAAGGAAATTAGGGCTTAGAATGGGAATCCAAACTTTTAGGAAGACTTGGAATTTGAGATTTGGAATAATTTTTTGGGTTTTAGGGTTTTGCAGAATCTAGGGTTTTCATATTTTTAGGGTTTTAACATCTAAAAATGCAGACCTAGGCACAAAATGCCAATGTTTGAAGTATTTCTTATAACAAAAATGATTGAGTGAATAACAAGTTGAATGGGAAATCTAATTACAAGGTTTTGAATTTGAAATTATGTTTAAGAAGAGGTAAACAATGTGGTTGTAGACTCCTTATCCTTCCTACAATAACTAAAAGAAATATCTACTGTGGAACCAGGATGGAAATAAGAGATATTGGATGAAAATGCCTATGATGAGAGGATTGCTCTTATGCTACATGATCTAAAAAATACAAAATGTATGCCTTCTCAAGTGATATGATATTTTTATAAGAATTTCCTTTATCTTGTGCCCAATTATAGATTTAAAGGAGAGGGTCTTAATAAAATGCCATTCCTCTCCCTTTGCTAGTGATGGTGGCATTTTTAGACCTATTACAGTGTAAGGAGTAAATTCTTTTGGAAGAGGATTAAAGGAAATGAAAAAAAATTGTGGCTTCATGTGAAAGATTTTGAAGGGATAAAACACATATTGTGAAGTCCAAAATTGTTTCAACCTTTTCCCATTTCCCATGAAAAGTGGTAATCCATTTCTCTGGGTGGGAGGAAAAAATACTATTTTTTTTGTAATTCACCCTTAATATGGTGAATTGATCATCTACCTATAACGAACATGCTTATTGCACTCTTGGGATGCACTAAGAATTCAAATTCATTTGATTAAGGTAGCTCAATGTTGGTCTATATTGGGAGCCTTCTCTAATTACTTGCATAAATCTAATTTAGGTTCACTCCATATCCAAGGCACTGGTCATTATCATATGATTACACAGAAAAAACATATGCTTTGTTGAGAATGTTTGTAGGTACAATAGGGTTCTTCCCTTGAGGTATTCATCTCCCAAACAAGTGAAGGAGTCTAAACTGAGGTGACATTGGGTTTATACCTCGTATTTTAATTGCCTGGACTAGCCCTCTAGTTCACTTGGTAACACCTACCAATAAAATATTAATGAAGCCAATAATATCATACCCCTTCATTGACTACAATTTGACATAATCAATGTGCTGGAAATGAAACATTTTTTAGTATATTTTTTAGGAATCCTTTTGGACACCCTATCTCTCTTGCTAAGGAAAACAAATTAATGAGAGACTGAAAGGCACTATCAATTACCATGAAACATTTTTCCACAATTTATTTGAGAATCCTTGTAACCTTGATGTTGTTGCAATATTTGCAGTATGCACCAATCAGAATATTGCACGTTGAGGTGCTAGGAGTCAACCCTATCTGTTGCATTTCATGCAAAAGTTCCATTTCTTGTTTGATCATACCTTCCTTGGAAAAACCACTGATAAGAACATTCAACATTGTGAATGCCAACATTATGAATAAATCTCCTTTTCACCACTTGGACATGCACCCTTATAAACTCAAACAAAGTAATATAAAATGAGTTTGGAGTAACCAGCAATACTTGCCTAGTTTATCATAAAGGAAGGTTTGCAAAAATGGTTTTCATGCATTATCATACATAACAACGCTCTTCATTAAAGTAACATTTAGAAGGAATAAGATTGCATATATTGTGCAAGTTATAGTATAGTTACCATCTATCATATTTCTTTACCAAACAAGCTTAAAATCTTGAGTGACCACAATTTTATACTACTTAAGGCCAACTCATGTGTATTCCTTCACCGATGTATATAGGATTATTCTAAGAGACTTAAGTACATCGGTCGCTTCTATTTTATTGAATTAAAACAAACTAATCTTCCTTAAATTAGATTTCTCTGCATACTTGACTAAGGATGATGCAAAATTGATAGAATTCTTCTCACTCTAAGACATTTGTCTTAAAACGTCTAGTGGCATAAGATGACATTTAAATCTTGGTGTTAGGGTATTAAAACATTTATTAGGATTTAAACATATCACTGTCTAATTAAATGGATTCTTTACATAGGAAAGCATCTGAATTTTAAGCCAATGCTTCATCAAGTTTCCAAACAACTTGATATAGGTTTTAAGCAGTTTCTAAAGTGAGTTACAACCATCGTTGATGTATTTTAATCAATGCTTGAGATTTAATTATGAATTTTGACTATGGACATACCATTCAACCAAATCAACATAGTTTAAAAATTCAATGAATGGTGAATATGCAACCTAGAAATAATGAATTAGGGATCGTTTTGCAGCTATGGAAAAATACAAATAAAGGCTTTCAAAAAAGTGATTCTCTAGACCAAATGTTCATCTGACTACTTCAAAATAAATAGGGATCGCCACCCCAAGCAGAGATTCATGTTCAGTTTTGAGATTATATGATGGTAATTGTGTTTGAAGTGATTTTCATTCAATAATAAAAATACAAACATATAAAGAGGTGTTAACTTACTTAGATGAACCTTCAAACTTCAGGGTTGAAGAACCAAGCCTGAGAAAATTCCATTGAGCACAAGTTTATCCAAAATTTGCAATTAGTATTTTAAGAAAAAAATAGTTACACAGGATTCTTTAAAGGGTTCCTCCACTCACATCAATACTATTTCCAGTCTCGTCGTTTTCTAGCCCTATATACATTCCTCTGTTTTTTTTTTTTTACAATTGGTACAAAATACCTCACCTAACTGCTTGGCTTCTCCTTATTCCCCCAAAATAGGATATGATCCCCAAAAATAACAATTGATTTATCTCTTATAACAACCTAAATTCCTAACTGATTGATACTAGGGAGGATATTAGTTCCCCCTCTCTCAAATGTTATCACAAACCATTAAACAATTGGTTACAGCTTATTTAAATCAAAGTTGACTCCTAAATTCCGGGAACCAACTCCCTAAAAAAAGATTATGAATTCCTAAAGTCATCAACTGAACTTTATTGATGCCCATGCATCAAAGGATGGGAAAAAATATTATGCTAAGAATAGGGTGTTGGACTTCGTTATTCCAATGAACCTCTTAAAGTACACAAGATGACTACTTGCAAGGTTTAGGTTGTAGTCATGGTCAATCATACCCATAGGAAAACATAATGCAAATTGCCATCTTTACAAGTTTGTAGGGATAAAAAATTTAAATACATAGAAATCATAATCATGAAAGATGGGACTTCCTTACAAGGATGACAAATGTGAAATAAAACTATGGATAAACATAAATATCAAAATTAAATATCTCTTAAAAGATAACATGAAATATGTAATAAAAATATTACAAAATAGAGAGATCTTATTGAAAAAATTGTGTTTTATTGATAATCACCAAAATGAACAAAAGAAACATTGTTCTTTTAAGTTTGAAAGAAAATACAATTATCAAAAGGAACATTGTTCATTGATAATCACAAAAATTCATGAAAATGGATCATTTTTTTTATGAAGCCATATCTTAAATGTATCCCATATGATAGTTCTATATCATGATTAATATCCACATAGTTCACCATCCTACTCATATTCCTCATGGAAAATGACAAAATCATGTTGCAAGTATCATAGTTAACTTGGACGCATAGTACTATGAGATGGATAGTTTTCATTATCAAACTTGTAAACAGATAAAGAGCACTTGCAATCTCTTCATTCTACTAACACTCTTCAATCTCCAGCTTAGATGGTAAGACAAAATCCTTGCAGCAAATAAGACTTTCTCGTCGCTTTCCCACCTATGAAGAACAATGTAAGAAGTAAGAAAACATATATAGATAAAGACTCAATATATTTAAGTAACATAAAATACATATCAATGACATCAATTACAAGTAATAAGTTCATGTAACAAAAGTTACTACCTTCTTCCCATTGTGAAAAAACTTAAAATCATTGACATCTTCCAACTCCAATTGTTGTCTTACATCGAATAATGTCCAATTTTCTTTCATTTTCAAGGATCTAAATCATTGCCCATTTTTCAAGACATCAACCTGTATGATAGGGGAATATGTTCCATCATCATCATCTTGCTCTTCTGGAATCCAATTCCATTGTCCTGATATACGAACATATCTCCATCGATGAAACTTGAATGAAATATATAACATTTGTCTTGCTATCCAATACCTACAACAATGGATGCAACATCACATATCACTAGTAGAAACATAAAGACATTGCAATCTATTCTATTAGGAGCCATAACTTTAGACATAAAAAAAACTCACCTAAATGATAGCTTGGTATGATTTACCCGACATTCTATTTGATCCCCATGTTTGTCATGGATTCTTATATCCCAACCAAAATGGAAAATATCTGATAATAGTTCCTTAGAAGGTGACGATGTCACGTATGTTCTATTTGTTTCCCTAAGTGATTTTTCATTCTGAAAAAAATATCGAAACACCAAAAATGGCATAAATATGCTTAGATGCACACCTACGCCTCCACTTTTCTTCATTCCAACTTGTACCTTTGAATATAACTTATAACGAAAAAGAGCTTAAAATTGTATTCTTTATATTTGGCCACTCATGGGATTGAAATGTTGGTAATGGGATTTCTTGGAGTTCTCCACATGCTCTACCTGTTTTTGGAAGGATGTAGTTGTACTTGTAAAACCAATTATCTTCATTCCGTAGCCATTTATCATCCTTGTTAGAGTACACTAAATCACCAATTTTTGAATACACAACTTTCAATATGCTAGTGATAGACTCGATTGGCTCCCATTCTTAACAATCTGATATGCATAAGCCTATGCACATATAATCATTATAAATGGAAATAAAAATATAATGAATAAATCATGAAATAAGGCTTATTTATAATTGAAATATAAAAGAAACAAAACAATAAATACTTACAACTAGCATTGATTTGAGGAAAATTAGGTTTCTTGGAAATAGACTCCTTTTGAATCTCTTTCTTGTCATATACATGATCTACAAGCACTTCTTTCAGTTTTCTTTGTCCTTTTTCCATCTTAAAATTTTTCACAACGCCCTTCCAATGTCATTCAACATCTTCTAGGTATCTTGTTTTCACCTTATGATCACCTTTTCTAGATGGTTGCATTGTAAACCAATCACCAATAGAAAATTTCAAAGGAATCCAACTCCCTCCATTGTCCTTTTTGTTGTAGAGTACAATTGAACTCAATTTATTATTTGGATGTCGGTTTGACATTTTTCATGAAAGTGACCTACATACAAAGTAGTGATGATAATATAAATGTTGTATGATTATACAAATCCTATGAATACTAACAATTAATATATACATATGATAAAATATGAAACTTTCTACCTATATATAAGGCCTCTTTAGAATTTTACCATACAAACAAATAGTTATTTTTAAAAATCTAGGCTGTTATTTGCTTATACAAAGGTTACCCTAGCTAGAATCTTCAAGGATTTAATGTACTTGAAGGGATTTCAACCTTGACGAAGGGGTTACCCTAATGCCTTGATGTTTCCCTCATTTGGCATAGGTTTCAAAATGGATTAATCCAAAATCCTTTAGCAGTAGCGATGGAGCTTGAGTAATAAAAAAAAGCTAACTCTAGAGAAATGATCATGTAGTTTCCTATAGAAGCAACCTAGGAAATAAGAACTCTATGTATAAGCTTTCAAACACTCATATAACAACAATAAATCCTCAACAAACCCCTTTGTGTAACTCAACAAATACCAACAACATGATTAATGAAGAGTTTGGGCAAAGAAAGGCATATATTAGTCCTAAGTCATGTTTTAGGCAGTGCCCTTTGCAAGATCAACTTCAATAACTTTTGAAAAATTATGATTCCCTAACACAATACCCTTAGTCATTATCATGTAAAAAAAAATTATTATTCAAGGAGAGGTTCATATGTTTACACCAATGGAGGATTGTTACCAGTTTAGATAATGCTTCTTCAAAAGAATTTGAAGTGGCTGATTTAGTGTGGATTGATTTTTTGACTATTTTCTTTGTTTAAAAATAAAAACAACTCTATCAACACTGCGGGTTCAATTATTTCCATCGGTCAAGTGCATAAGCACCTCTTTATCACATAGGAATATTATAGCAACTTGTGCTTAGGGTTTTGCATCAAACACCAAGGAAATTCAACAAGTTACACCCTTTCCAAATCCCATTAGACTCTGAATTCATCCATATAGACATCGACAGAGTCGTGGATCAAATGAGAAAAGATGATTAACACAGAGTGTTGAAAAGGGCCAGGGGCATTGCAGAACCCAACTGAAATCCTATATTAGGAAAATATTCCCCAAGGGAAACTGAAAGGGTTTTTTTTTTTATATTCTAGGGATATTTAAATCAAGAACCAAATTCACCCAAATAATGTAACTAACTATATTCAAGAAAGAAAAAAATCCGAGACATAGCTTAAAGAACATATTAGAGAACACAACAAAAAACTCTCCGGATATAAATCAACAGATCATCCACTGGATATTGGCGGCTATGTATCTTCAACTTGTTGGAGTAAAGCCAATTATTCCCAACTTAATTCAAACAAACATAGTAAACGTAGTGTCTTCCCTTCCTGTGAGTTTTCAATTGTAGAGCTTCATCTCCTTTCCCACAAATTGTAATAGAGTTTCATAAAATCTTCCTGACTCAATGGGTGAGCATTCATTAATGTTGTGCCTGTTTTGTGTGTAAATTATAATGCATTCTCTTAGACTGCAATCATGATGATCATTCACAGGTCCATCCTGGACCTCTTAACTACAACATTGAAAAATTGTGTGTAGAAATGATGTTTGCACCTCGAATGTTGATGCAGCGGGTTCTGTAGGAGAAAGCAAACTAAGAGGTTCTCTGCTGGCGGCGGACTGTTCTCAAATGTGATGGTGTATATACATTAAAATTTGTTGGTGTCAATGAATTCACCAGCCAAATCAAATTCTTCTCAGAAAGAATCAAATTCATCTGAGAAAGAAACAAGCAAAAAAATGAATCTGAGTAACTTAGGTTTAGGAATGGACCCGATTAACTCATCTAAAAAATGGCCACGGTGCCCATTTCCATTCATTCCAATGAATTCACCAGCCAAATCAAATTCATTTGTGAAATAAGCAAGAAAAAAATGAACCCCAATCAACTAATTTGGCCAGTGAGCCCACTGCTTGCTTTTCCCTTTTCCTTTTCGAATGGAAACCTAGGGTGGGACTGATTTAGAATTCATTCAGTGGTTATTCAATCATCTGGAATTTGATTAAGATAAAATTTTATCATTTTTTTATATGAATTTACGATTAAGATGAGGTTTATTTTTTTATATTTTACGATATGGTTGTCACTGGGTGGGTCGATGTGGATGTCACTGGGTGGATTGGTGGGTCAATGGGGGTGGGATGGAAAAAATGTAAAATCAAATTTTATTATAATTTTAGTTTATATAAAGAAAATAACTATAATTAAACATATTATTTTTTATATTAATATAAATTGTTTTTGGTGGATTAATGGGTAGGTAGGTAAGAGAGAAAAAAAGTAAAATCAAATTTTATTATAATTTTAGTAACATTAAAAATAGTTTTTATTTGTTATTTTGTTAGTATTTAAATGTTTTAATTATTTTTGGATGTAATAATTAAATATATTTATTTTTTAAATATTATTTAATAATATTAAAAATACTAAATATCTTTTATCTAGTATTTCAAGATAACTCCATTTAAAATTAAATATTATTTAGTATTCTTTTTAAAAAATTGATTAATAAATGTTTTTAGTATTTCAAAATGCTTGCACTATAATTTTAATTAGTGCGAAAGTTACGTTTTAGAGGATTTGGAAGTAGTGATCAAATAAAATATTCTACATTTATTAGTTAAAGTCTATCTATCTTATTTCGAGGTGATCTTTTCAAGAACTTAACATGACACATAAGCATCATGTGTCCAACTCAACCATAATTCTATTGGTTTGAAAATCCAACTCATCCATGGCACAATTTTTTATAAGGCCCATTTTAGACCCCAAATTTTCTCTTATGACACTCCTACATCGTGTGACCTGAGCTTTGACATAGCGCACAACAATGATATCTGATAAAGTCTATCAAAGTCTGTCGCATGGCTTCATAGTTGGTAAAATGCAAAATAATACTCAAATATTTCAGTTCAAGGGCATTTCACATAACAAATGAAACTGCTTTAAACTTTAATAGAAATTGGACAAAACTCAAAAGATATGTCGAAAATTGAATGAATTATTATGAATCTTTAATGCAAAATCCACCAATGCCATAAAAATTGAGCAGCTAATTGCTTTTTTCCTTGATAGATGTCCGCTTATAATGCCAAACATGTAAAAAAATTTGATTCACTTCCTCAAAGTAACGTATGGGAATTATTGAATTTCTTGTTGCTTCATTCCATTTTAAACCAAGACCAAAATGTCCATAAGAGTACAAAGAAAGTTAGCTTTTGTGTTAAGATTGATATCCAAATCTTGTGCCTTGGATGTTCTTCGTAAAAATGAGGGTATGGATGGGGGGGTTGTCCAAAACAACCTTGTATGGTGAAATTTTTGTAGTGCACCATGATAGGTGGTATTGTACTACCTCTTTGCAAGGGGGGTGAAGGCAGGGTGAGGAAACTACTAAACATAGTGTCCATATTAGTCAATGTAAAAACCAAAGGATAACAATATTTTTATGGTCAACACCTCACAACCTCCATTACTTGTTATTAAATCCAATATATCAAGTTTTGCAGTATCTAAAAGTATTATGACATGTATCATCATCGTGGACATTGATGTTGTCATCATCATCATCATCAATGCCATATGGTACATTAACATCATCTTGATCATCATCCTCATTATCATCATCAGCAGCAGCATTAAGTACATCAACAAAATCATCGTCATCATTGTCATTAGGGTCATGCATATTCCATTAGTGTTCTTAATCACTCATAGACATTAGGATTCATGTCATGTAATTGTTAAGGGCATTTATATGTCATTACATTCATTTTGATGATAATAGGGTTGTTTAGATGTCGTTACAGAAATTTCTGTGTCATTAGAATAAATTAGGATTCAAAAGTGATACCACATGCATAATCATCATTGACATCCACCTCCACATTGCCATCATCATCATACAATAAATCAACATCATTGTTATCATCATAGTCATCATCAATATAATTGCGATAATTATGAGCAAGGAGCCATACTACCTCACAAGAATGGACGATAAAGTCTTATAGTTATCAAATAATATCTATAGTTATGCATCATCGTCATGTTACTAGGGCCAATTGTATGCCATTAGGGTCTATCAAATGTTTTTGGGGACACTCAAATGTCATTAGAGCAATTTAGGTGACATTAAGGTAATTTACCCCTCATTAGGATTAATCAAGATCCAAAAGTTCCATGATTACGATCATTTAGGTGCCACTATAATAAATCTAGATCTAAAAGTACTATCACATGAATCATGATCATTGACATTGACATTTATATATATGACATTATGTCGGACGTTTTTTGAACACAATTCCTAGCTCTAAACCTAGTGCACTTCCTAAAGTGGTTCCTTTCGAAATTTCTGGAATTATTCTAGGAACTATACCTGGATCTATACCTAGCGCTATGTTGGATGTTTTCTAGGTGCAATTCTTGGATCTATACTTGGCTCTATGTTGAATTTTTTTCCTGCCGAAATTCATGGCACAATTCCTATCGCTAACCGTGGATTAATATATGGTGCTATGCTATTCAGGACATTTTTTTGGAGGCTATTCTTGGCGTTATATGGGATGCTTTTGTGGACACTAATTGGGACGTTAATTGCGATGGTAATTGCGATAATAATTGTGATGCTTATTGGGACGCTAATTGGGATGCTAACTAAAATTAGTGCCAACTTTTAAAAAGGGACAATAATTGAGATGCTAATTCAGATGTTAATTGGGACGCTAATTAGGATTCTATTTGGGATACCAATTGGAACGTTAATTGGGATGCTAATTAGCATCCAAAATAGCACCAACTTTTAAAAAGGGACGCTAATTGGGATGCTAATTGGGATGCTAATTGGAACGCTAATTGGGATTCTAATGGGGATGTTAATTGGGATGCTAATTGATACATTAATTGGGATACTAATTAGCATCCAAAATAGTGCCAAATTTTAAAAAGGGACGCTAATTGGGATGCTAATTGGGATGTTTATTGGGAGGCTAATTGGGACACTAATAAGGACACTAATTGGGAGGCTAGTTTGGATGCTAATTAGCATCCAAAATAGTACCAACTTTTAAAAGGGATGTAGATAATGCCATTAAAAGTTTCATCCCATGGAAAAGCATCTAATTTGTTAAAAAATGATGAAAAATACACTAAAAGTGATAGTAGACGCTAAAAAGGAAGCTAAAAGATATGCTAATCACAGGGTTTTGTTGTAGTGAATGAACAAGGGTGTTAAAGATGAGGTAGAATTTTTCTTATTTTCCACATTGACCCATCGATATTTTTGTAGAGTCAACATTCCAACGTTTGAGGAAAGACCTCTTATCCACACTTGATGCAGATATGTTAGTGGCTAAAACCAAGGATTATAAATATGTGGAATTTGTGGTATGGATTTTCACATTCGTCAGACTTTGTTGGTTGTTGGAAATGTTACTAGTCCTTCAAAAATATATCCCCATTACCCCTCATTATAATAGATTCATTAATGCCTTCATTAGTTGTCTTTGGTGGGTCACTAACCAACCGACAAATGAATTATTGGAAGGCCTAGTGATGTTTGAAGAGGAGGTATGTTAGGTCAATAGTGAAAGATTAAGATTTCTTTTTTTTACAAAAATCATCTACATAATTAAAAAGAACCTACTCTTCGTACCATTTGCAAATTTGAAACATACTTTTACAGTTGCACCATCTTGCATTTGTTATTGTGGTTATCATATTTTTGCAGTTTGTTTTATTATTCTGATCCTACACCATATACTTCATTTCATCACACAAAAAACACCATTGTAGAACTAGAAAATCCTAAGTAGTCTCTCAAGATGCAAGTCTTTCTTCCTATTCAAGGTATGGTTCCCACATTAACACCTCAATGCAAATCGTTAGAGATACCATCACGTTGGGGACATTCATGGGAATTTATGATTAGCTCAAAAATTATTAGACATAATTTTCTTCGTTATCCCACTCACTCCCTTATTCCACTGACTGCACCACCAAGATGAGGATCAACACACTCGTTAACCCTCCCCTCACCACCAGGAGGAGGTATTCCTCAACAACCAATGGATGGACCTAGTCACCCATTAACACTAACATTTTTTGGAAAGTTTAAATCTCCTATATTTTTCTGAAATGATAAATGATCCAATCCAACATGACCCAAAATTGTCACAAATGTAGGTCAAATTCACCTTAGACATTCTCAAATTCAAGTAGAAATAGGGAGAACCACAGTGATGTCATTTCATAGTATGGTGCTTTTCTAATAGCGTAATCGAAGATACCATTCACCTTCATCTATTCTAGTGAACCCTCATATGGACAATGGCTAAATGGAATGCTAATCTACCATTTGGTACCCATTCCACATTTGGGTCCATAGCTACCGTATTTCTCACTTATTTCCAAATAAAGATATATCATGATCTTGGTTTAAGATTATATTTGAATTTAGGCAGAGTTCATCCATGCACATTGTGGATCACATCCATGAATGGCATATTTGTAAGACATTGTGCAAAATCACAATTCTACCTGCGTTCTTACTAGATTGGTTCCTAAAATCATACATTTCCATGATCTCCAAGGATGTAGCAACTACCATGCCTATAATGGAAGATGAGTTCATCCTCAAATCCCAAAATTTTTATTTAATATATGTCAATCAGGGTATTTGTTCACACTCATTCCCGATGCCCCTAAGTATCTTTATTTGGATCAAGCTCCCCCGAGTATATCACACTCTATTGATGGGATCGTTGGGATTGTCTCTCATAAATGGCACATTCCTAATATGCATGCTTCATTTCCATACATCATGGCACATCAGAACCCACCACCAGCTTAAGCATCGATGGCTCCTTAAAGTAGTCCAAATCCTCATTTTGTACAAATGCCATATGGTCCTTACAACCCTATCCTCCCAAATGAAATCCTAGTGCAACTTGCACATCCATCATTGCTACTGAAACCATAATATCCTTTATCCACAGGATATTGATATCCTAGCCCATATTTATACACACCCCATATTCAAAACCCATATTTCCCATTCCCTAGTCCACTTGGTCCACACCCCAGGTTTAAGTTGGTACAAGCCTCTCCCATGTAGCAGCCTCAACATTTTGAGAAACTAAACATGACCATTCCCCCCAATTCATAGAACATTACCAATCCCCCAATCATATAGGGCAGAGGTTGGTGAATATGCCCGCAACCTACTCCTCTATAGGGCAATAATGAAAAATTATAGCCCTACTATGCACTAGTTCCCAAATGTAGTGCATGTGTACTTCAATGTGTTTGGTCTGCTACTTCTATATTGAATCACTAGAAATTTTAATTTCACTTTCATTATCACAGAAGAGGTCTACTGAAGGAGAAGTGTGAATTCAAAACTCTGTCAGAATCCCATGTAGCCAAATTGCTTGAATAACCACATCCACATCCACCCGATACTTTGCTTCAACTGAAGAGAGAGCAAGAGCCTCTTATTTCTTACTTGACCAGAAGATTGGTCTAGATCCAAACATGAACACAAATATTGATGTAGACTTTATGTCAATAATGTCACCAACCTAGTCTGAATCAGTAAAACCAACCAGATCTAGCTTATTAAGCACAAGTAGAATAGTGAATCCCAAACCCTTTGGTACCCTCCACATAATGCAAGATGTGATTTGCTTCCTCTTCTTCTATTTCTCTTTCTTCCAATTCCTCTTCTTCTCATACTCATGATAGTTTGACCATTTCAATTTCCGTTATATTCATATTCATATTCAATTGCTTATCACTGCTATGATCTCTTAGATTTGATTAGCTTAGGAAAATTCTATAGTATATGATTAAAAAGTATGCAAATGGTGGCCTTTATACATGACATGCACCCCATAACAGACGTGAGGCTTCACGAGTCCCTAGTGTAACACACTATCTACACTCCATTTAACTGATTTAGTCAGTTTTAAATTCTTTCCTGCATTGTTTTAATTAAAACAAGTGAAGGTTCATTAAAACTCGGAGGAGTTGGATAAAATATATTTATCGATAGAATTTATAATGTGACCATTATAATAGTAATCAATATGAAGGAATTACAAGTTTAATATTTTCCATGTTGCAGATATGATCCAATAAGCTACTATATCGCGGAAAACCTATTGGCTATCCCCCCCTCTTTCTATTTCTAGGATGGTACCCAAGGTTAATTGTATTCTATAAATTCTAGAGGCTTTGTCAACATAGGGATCAGGGCCACTAAAACAATATACTCATTGAGAACTCAACAATTCACTTAACAAAAATGAAACTAGGTGGAGAGCATAAATAAAAATAATATTCATAGAAAGACCTTTGCATGGTATTATGATATGACATGAAGTAGGATAAAAGTGATGTAGAAGAATTACATAAATCTTCCAAATATGAGGTTTATCCACGGATTTTGAATTCTATATCAAAGCAAATATTTATTTATGTATCACCTAAATCTAAAGATAGAAAATCATCCATGAATTTGAATTTTATATCACTCAAATATTTATTTTTATAGAATCTCATTTGGTTCAGTTTCTCCTAGGACCAACTCTAAAAGCATATTAGTCAATTATTAGTTGTAAAGATAACATAGTTTATACCTTAATTACTTATTTCCAGTCGAAACATTCAATCCATATCTTCCATTCCAAGGAACTAATTGCTGCATAAATGGCACCATGATACTTTGCTTCATCCTCTGCCATGGAAGTGCACTCATACATACAATATTTTTAGGATGCTACACAACCACTATTTTATAAATCTTTTAATCCAAATGACCTTCTAATAGTTATTGATTACGCTCTAAAGCACTATATTATATTGAACATATACAAGATATATTATATCTACAATCTCATTAAATTAAATGCAATATTATAAAATTTTCAATTTATAAATAATATTATTTCATTTATTATTAGTGGATGATGATCGAGACCATTAGTGAGTTATTTTATTGAGAAAGATGTGGATAATCTCTTGCTTGTAAATCTATCCTTTCTTGAAGTTGATAACCAAAAGGACACACTTGATTGTCTTCTTCTTTTCCTTCTATGAAACAAAGACGATGTTTCAGATTTTCTTTTTCTTCTATATTTTGTATTAGATTATAGCTTTTATTTTGTCTTAGATTTTGTATCATTCTTATTTCATGTTTTTCTTCATTTTTATTTTGTGGTGTTCTCATTATTAAGCAATCATTTTCTTTTATTATTCTTGGTGGATTTGAAAGACCAAAAGGACAAGATTGAATTCTTCCTTCTACTCTTCCTCTTCTTTCTCTTAATGGACTCCTAGTTCTATGCATTCCAATCCTCACTTGTAGTTCTTCTCCTTCCCTTTCTCTTTCTTCTAATGGACTAATACTTCTCTGCATTCTAGTCCTGTAATCTCTTGCTTGTAAATCTATCCTCTCTCGAAGTTGATAACCAAAAGGACACACGTGATTGTCTTCTTCTTTTCCTTCTATGAAACAAAGACGATGTTTCAGATTTTCTTTTTCTTCTATAGTTTGTATTAGATTATATCTTCTATTTTGTCTTAGATTTTGTATCATTCTTCTTTCATGTTTTTCTTCATTTTTATTTTGTCGTGTTCTCATTATTAAGCAATCATTTTCTTTTATTATTCTTGGACTAATTGAAAGACCAAAAGGACAAGATTGAATTCGTCCTTCTACTCTTCTTTTTGGTCTCAATGGACTCCTACTTCTGTGCATTCCAATACTCACTTGTAGTTCTTCTCCTTCCCTTTCTCTTTCTTCTAATGGACTGATACTTCTCTGCATTCTAGTCCTCCTTTGTTGAACTTCTATTTTTTCCAATTGCACGTCTTCTCTTTCTATTTCATACATTTTCATTTGACTGCTAGTTCTA